>JAADWR010000009.1:0-69083 GCA_023336345.1 Pythium inflatum | reverse complement strand
CTGAGCCCACGACTCCGGAACCAACAACGCCTGAGCCGACGACACCAGAGCCAACGTCTCCGGAGCCAACGACTCCGGAACCAACAACACCTGAGCCGACGACGCCGGAGCCCACGACGCTTGCGCCAACGACCACTCCTCCTACTTCCGCCCCACCACCGACGTCAGTGCCACCGACTAAAGCTCCGACGGGAAAGAAGACAACAGCGCCGCCGACAGTCTCTCCAGCGCCAACGACGACTGCGCCACCACCGACGACAACTGCTCCCCCAACGACAACGGCGCCACCGACGACTGCGCCTCCGACGAGCGCGCCTGGTCCAAAGAAAACGACTGCGCCACCAACAGTCACGCCAGCACCAACATCTGTGCCGACAACGAAAGCGCCTACCGGAAAGAAAACATCGGCTCCCGCGCCGACGCCGTCCGCGACCTAACAGTAAGGTCACTCCCACCACTTTAGCGGCTTGTAGCCAAGCCACGGATTTGCATTTTAGAAAGACAATCGTTTCACCCTCTATGCTCTTGTGCGCTTATCCCCAAAGGACCGCAGACTCGGAGTTTCTTAGTTTCATCTCGTGCCACGTTTCTGTCCACAGTGATGACACCGCGCGCCATTGGAGCCGTGGCACGTGCCACGGTCTCAGTTGCGCCTTCACGCCTGTCAGCGAGCCAGCGTCTCGATGCGAGGCTTGCGGTCTCTGACGCCACCATCCATTCTCCAATCTCCTCGTCCGGCCGCAATGCAGCTCCCAGTCGTTTTCACGGCCCTCGCGGTCGCTGCTGCCGTGGCGCAGGCCCACACCACCCCAGTGGTGCACCACAGCGTCCACCGAAACCTCCAAGCCGAGACGACTGTCGACATTGTCGTGACCATGCGCACGTCGCCGCGCGAAGCATTCGACTCCGCCGACCTCCAGAGCCTCTCCACGCGCGAAGCCAAAATCTCGCACCTCGTCGCGCGGCTCGAGACACTGGCGACCACGAGCCAGCGCAGTGTCGACCGCATCTTGCGACGCGAGTCGAGCTCAGCGCAGCCGCTCTTTGAAAGCGACTACATGTCGTGGGCGATGAACGCGCGGTATATCAAGGGTGCACGACTCGAGCTCGTCGAAGCACTGGCGGCGCTCCCGGAAGTTCACGAAATTCGCGAAGAGCAAGTCGTGCACTTGGAGCAAGACGACGCAAGCGACAGTACGCCCGTGCCTGCTGGTCCCTGGGGCGTCGAGCGCATTGGCGCCCGTGACGTTTGGCAACACAACGTCACGGGCCAGGGGATTGTCGTCGGGAGCATCGACAGTGGCGCGCGTGCGACGCACGAGCTCTTGCGCGACAGCTTTCGCGGCGAGCAGTACGGCTGGTACGCGCCGTTCAACAAGACGGCCAAGCCATACGACGTTGTCGGGCACGGCACGCACACGATTGGGACCATGGCGGGTGCTGGCGGCATTGGCGTCGCCCCGGGTGCGACGTGGATCGCGTGCATGGCGTGTCCGTTCGCGTGCCCCGAGTCGGGCCTCGTGCAGTGCGGCGAGTGGATGCTGTGTCCTTCGGATCCGCTGGGCAACAACCGCGACTGCGCCCAGGCGCCGCACGTTATCACCTGCAGCTGGCAAATGAAGAAGAGTGAGCTCTACGCGCCAGTTGTCGCGGCGTGGCGCGAAGCCGGCATTATTCCGGTCTTTGCCCAGGGCAACAGCGGTCCCAACTGCGGTACGCTCGCGTCGCCGGGCGACTTTGCCAACGTCATGGGCGTCGGGAACGTTGCGGTGAACGGCTCGCTGTCGCGCACGAGCAGCCGCGGACCGTCGATTAATGGCATTCTCAAGCCAGACTTTACGGCGCCGGGGGTCGAGATTGTCTCGGCGTACCACAAGAACAACACGGGACTCGCCGTCAAGTCGGGCACGAGCATGGCGGCGCCACACGTCGCAGGCGCGATTGCGCTCTTGTTGAGCGCGCAGCCGACGCTGTCGTACGAAGAAGTCTATGCGCTCGTCGCCGCCACGGCTGATCGCGAGAAGATCAACCAGAACACGACCAACTGCGACAACACGACCGAGCTCCAGTGGCCCAACAGCAACTATGGCTACGGCGTGCTCGACGCGTTGGCGGCGGTGCAAGCACTGCCAACGCCCGCGCCATTGGCGTAGGCTGGAGGCACGCGCTAGAGGCGTTTCTATACAGAGGAATCTCGGTGCAATAGAAAAGTGGACGTTGAACTGGTCACCGAAAGGCGAATCAGTGAGTGACCAATGACTGCACTTTCTCAAAATGAATCGATATGATTGGTCCACAAATGACGATCGCGACGATTGATTGGCTGGAGGCGGATCTTGTGCGCGCGTCTCAGTTGTAGAGATGTTGTTCCGTCGTTCCACTAGTTGCTGACAGGCACGCGCACCGTGTCCGTTCGACGCAAGCAATTGCAATCCAGTGGACGTTGGCGATCTCGACCAGTGTCTTCCACTCCTCTTCCGCGCCTCTCAATGAGGGTTTTCTCGTGGCTTCTCGTCGCGTTCCTGCTCGGTGTGGTTGATGCGGATGCTTCCACGCCACGCGCTCGCATCCACCATGGCGTCCATCGCCAACTCGAGCGTGTCGGCCGGGCCAACATCATCGTCTCCATGACAATGCCGTTTGTGAAGCCCGTCGAGGGCCTCAACATGTCGGGTCTTCCATCGCGAGGCGAGCGGATCTCCACCTTGGTGAAGCACTTGGAGGCCGTCACAGCGACCTCCCAGCGCAGTCTCGACCGCGCACTTGCCCGTGAATCCGCCTCGTTCGAGAACCAGCACCAGTCGTGGATCATGAACGCTCGGTACTTTCAAGGCGCGACGCTCGCATTGGTTGAGACGCTCGCATCGCTACCGGACGTTACCGAGATTCGCGAAGAGGAGCTGTTCGAGATCACCTTGGGCCAACAAGTAACCTCAGCTGCCGATGTAAACATCAGTCAGATTGCGTGGGGCGTCGCGCGCATTCGGGCCCCGGACCTCTGGACGCTCGGCATGAACGGCACCGGCGTCGTTATCGGCAGCATCGACTCGGGCGCGCGGGCGACCCATGAACTACTGCGTGGCCAGTTCCGTCCAGAGTACGGATGGTTCTCGCCGGCCGAGCGGTCTCAAGAGCCAACGGATCGAAACGGCCACGGAACGCACACAATCGGCACGATGGTCGGTGCACATGGTGTAGGGATCGCCCCAGGTGCTCAGTGGATCGCCTGTCAAGCGTGCGTAACGTCGTGTACGGAAGCGGCGATCGTCCAGTGTGCCGAGTGGATGCTGTGTCCAACGGATCCTTCCGGAAGAAACCGAGACTGTTCCAGGGCGCCGCACGTTATAAACAATAGCTAGAGCACGCGCAGTGGACGCAGCACTCTCGAGCCGATCATTGATGCATGGGTCGCGGCTGGGATCGTCCCTGTTTTCTCCAGTGGCAACGACGGCCCGACGTGCAGCTCGACCAAGTCTCCAGGCGACAGCGAGAGCGTGCTGAGTGTTGGGAGCGTCGCGATGGACGGTCGTCTTGCTCCCTCCAGCAGTCGAGGGCCCGCTGCTTCGGGTATTGTCAAGCCAGACCTCAGTGCGCCAGGACAGCAGATTGTGTCGGCTAGTCACTTGAGCGACGATGGTCTCCGCACGCTGTCAGGGACGAGCATGGCCGCGCCGCACGTCGCCGGTGCCGCCGCGTTGCTGCTCAGCGCTCAGCCGTCGCTGACAGTGGCCGAAGTCCGCCAGTTTCTCGTGGCGTCGGCCGATCGCTCGGGCATTCTTCCTGGCGATACAAGTTGCAGTCCGGAGGGAACATGGCCCAACAATGGTGTTGGACATGGCGTGCTGGATGTCTACGCCGCCTTCAACGCGCTGACTGGCTCTTCGCCACCACCGGCTGCATGTGTCTTGGAACACGACGTTGATCTCGTGGGGCATGATATCGGTAACGCACCGAGCGCCAGTGCGGCGCAGTGCTGCTCGCTGTGCTTGGAGGTCGCTGGCTGCCGCGCATTCACGTGGAGCGTCTACGCTGGCGGCACGTGTTGGTTCAAAGACCGCAGCGACGGACCGCGCGTTGCGACGCTCGGTGTCGCATCCGCTTCTGTAGACCGAGAGTCGAGTGCGTCGTGCCGCGTCACCGGCAACACTGACATTGTCGGGAATGACTTGACGAGTGTCCCAGCGGCCAAGCCGAGTCCCTGTTGTGCGCTCTGCGCCGAGCGACGCGCCCAAGGGTGCCAAGCGTACGCGTGGTCGGCGTACGAAGGAGGGACGTGCTGGCTCAAGACAGCGCGCGGGCCGGTTGTCGAGGCAATGGGGACGATCTCCGGCGCGTACGGAGCCTGAGCGCCTTGTTGCACATAAAACCGCCTCGATCATACCGTGCTTCGAGATGATCGGGCTCTCTCCTCCAATAATCAATACATATTTCTCTAGTCGCATCTACAAGTTCATACAGCGAGAACAAATCACCTTCTTAATCACATAGAAACCACATAATGATGTCATATCGATTTCAACGATCTCGCTTCTCACAACCTCGCTTTTACGCTCGTTCCGTCGATCACATCTTTGCGCAGTTGGATCTCAGACCCTTTGGTCCCCACAAAGGATCCGTAAAAGGTGCTCGCTTCGCCCAGCTGCTCACGCGCCATACGCGCAACTTGTGGCTCTCTACGCTCTGGTGCCCGTGCAACTGGCCTCGCGCTCGCCTCTGCCGCGCGTCCGCCATTGTTATGTGGCGACCCACGCCTCTGTCGAGCGGCAACATCGGCTGAGAGCGTGAGTGGGGCTGCGATCTCCAGCCGCGCCATTTCCCAACATCCTTGTCCATTATTGTCTGTGGCGATTCTATCCAACAGCAATGGGAACCGGGCGACTCGCGCGCTGGTATCTGGTCGCGTGTCTCGTTCTGCTCACTGCACGCGTCTACAGTGAGGATGTCTACAGTGATGACGACGATCGCGATGCCTATGGCATTAGGGACACGCCGGCGCCAGCGCCAGGAAACGGTGCAGTGCACCCGCCGGAGATTGGAGCCGAAGCGTCGCCGCGTCCGACGCCAACGTTTGCGTTCACGCGCGTGACGCCAACGTTTCCGCCGTCAACGACGCCGCCGTCAGGTGCCAATAATCCGTTTGCGTACAATAGCGACAAGTACAAAGGACCGGATCGCGTAACCCCGACCATCGGCGGGCCGAGCCCGTCGCCGCCGCCGTCATCACCGCCGCCCAAGCCCACAGAGACAATCACACCAAAGCCTTCGCAACCACCGCCTCGGCCGACGCCACGACCAAACGAAACGAAACCACCTGAGTCAACGCGAAAGCCCGAGACAGAAGCGCCAACGACACACCCACCGACGCGGCCACCGACGCAACGACCGCTGACAGAAGCTCCGAGACCGACACCGACTCCGGAACCAAAGACTGAGCCGCCAACAAGAAAGCCAGAGGTTACGGACTCCCCGCGACCGACGCGTGAGCCGTCGACGCCACCGCCGAGTCCTACAAGAGACACTGAGAAGCCTACGACGACACCACCACGACCCACACCAACGCTAGTGGAGACACCACGGCCAACACCGCCACCGCAAGAGACGCCACGACACACGCCAACGCCCACGCCAACGCCAGAGGAGACGCAGGAGCCGGCACCAACGCCACAGGAAGCGCCACGGCCCACACCAACACCACAGGAAGTGCCACGGCCGATACGACCGTCCCAGGAAACACCACGGCCGACACCAACACCACTAGAGACGCCTCGACCAACACCACCACAGGAAGTGCCCTGGCCACCTCGACCGTCAACGCCACAAGAGACTCCGCGACCAACAACTGACAGCTTGACGCCCAGACCCACGGACGCTCGGCCGACGAGCAGTCCAACACCGACGTCGGTGCGTCCACGACCGACTGATCCCGTGGTCGAAACCCCCACGACGCCGCCGCATTCCGAGGACTGGGAAGGTCCCGGCAAAGTCTTCCCGCAGACCGAGTCTCCTACCACGACACCTACACCGTTTGCAGCGCCAACGACGCGCCCTACACCTTCGTACTCGCCCAGCCCGACCATGGTTCCAGTACCCGCGCCCGAGATTGCGACCCGCGCCCCTCAACCGGTTTATCCCAGTCCCACCACAATGGCTCCAGTCGCTCCAACTACGCCATCTCGTCCAATCCCCTCGCCGCCGATGGCCACGACTCCGCCGACCAACAACTACATCGTCCCAACGCCCTCACGCACCCAAGCGGCTCGCAGTGGCGGTCTCATTAGCAGTGTCCTCGGCGGCCTCGGGATCAACCTGAGCTTTGGTATGTAGTGTCTAGATACGTAATATAAGCACCAGCAATCGTCCAGAGATGGCATTTCGGAGAAGATCTCGAAAGGTCGCATTTCAAAGCGCCATGGGCACGGAGCGTGCGCAGCCAGCGGCAACTGTGCGGTGCGTCTCTGGACTTCCGGATGCTGGATGTTGTGTTGCTGGATGCTCACATGTTGTGCTCGCAACTCCAGCGTCGTGCTTCCGGACGATACGATCCAGCGTGTGCCGCTCACGGGCGTTGCAACGGTCCGCGATCTGATCTCGACTATCAGCAAGAGACTGTTGGGAGAACCAGTCGATCCAGTGGCGCATGAGCTCGTGTGGGTGCGGAAGAATGTCGGTGCGTCATGATCCGAGTGGGTCGTTGGGGAGATCTAGACTCACGTGGATGCGGTCGCTAGTGGTCGAAGCGAAGCAGCGGTTGGCAGACATGGCTGTCCAGCCAAACGACATTCTCGAGTGGCGACCGACGCTTGAGCGACCAGAGTCTCACGATCAGTCATTCAGAAAGTACACGGGCAGTTCGGAGGCGTCTGGATCTGACGACGAACGCATCGCAGCAGTGCCACAGCGAGAAAGTACGATCCTCAAAGGCTGTAAACTCCGTCGATTACGACCGGGACACTCGATGCAGCCGACCGTATTCCGGCGCCCAACGAAGAACGCGCCACAGCGTCGTCTCGTGTCACAAGACTTTTACCTCCGCGCGGGGTTCGCGTGCCTCGATCGCTTGGCGTCGATCCAATCGCTCAGCCGCCACCTCGTCGTCCACCTCCGCGATCTCTACAGCCGCTTTGGGTCCCAACCCGTCGACACACTTTTCCCCTTGGTCCATGCGCTCGCGCGCGAGACGTCTGAAAGAATCACAAGCGATTTCGACGCCCAGGATGCGCGTTGGGTCTATCCCTTGATCGCACGGTCGCTCCATGGTACCGAGCTCCCCGTCGTTCAACAGGGCTACGTCGATGTCGCCGAGTGGGTCGCTCTCTGGCGCAACGAACGCCGCGTCTACGCCTGTCTCTGCGATGGCGCCAAACTCTTGTTCTTTGCGACCAAGAAACAGTGCGATGAGTACCTCTTTGAACAGACTGTGCGTGGGAATAGCACCACCGCAACGCTCGAAGCAACGGCGCTCGTCGACCACAAGCGCATTCTCAAGGACCACGCGCCGCAGACGTCCATGGACCTCGTCGCGAGCAAGTGGAACGTTCGCAAAGGCGACGTGTCGACGACCACCGGGCCGACGCGGCACGCGTTTGCGCTCTTTGACTCGCACAATAAGCTCCGGCTCATCATGGATGTCACGACGCAGCGCGAAGCCGACGAGTGGATCGACGCCATCAAGAGCGAGATTCGACTGGCGGAGCTGCTGCCACCGACTCGTCCCATCGCGACCGAAACGCGGATACTCCCACTGCGGTGGCTGCATCGCCACGTCGATGCTCAGAGTCGCGGTTGTGCTCGCGTGAACCGCGCCAAGAGCTGGACGCTCACGCAGGCGCTCAAGGACTTGCAGCGCGACCGGTTCCGCATCAATGGCACCGTATACAGTGGTCGCGGCGTCGAGGAGATTGTCGGCGCGTTGCTCACAGAGATGACGCGGTTGGCTCCGAATCTCCCACCACTCGATGCGCTCCAGTTCGCGCGTCTGCTCTTGGTCACGAGCTCGCGGACCCAAGGCGGCGGCGATATCCTCGATGCGATGCACGTGCTCGTTGGCGCTGTCGACGGTGAAGGGCAATTCTGCTTTTGCCCGATTGAGGCCGCGGGTGTCGAGCCGATTCGCATTGATCTGGCGCTCGAACACGCAGAGGGAGACGAGACACCGAGTGTGCTCATTGCGCGAATTGGCATGGAGATGACCTACCGCGTGCTGCCCAACACAGAGCTCCGTAACGATCCTAGTGAAGACCCTGCGCTATCCGAAGAGCTCATACTGACGGGCGTGTACCACCGGCACCTCGAGTGCTCAGGAGAGAACTGGAACCGTCTAGATGGCAACGTCGCGATCAGTGTAGTGGAGCGAGAGGCAGGGGAAAAGGATCCAGAGTGAACAGACGTGGGACTATGTTATGTTACAGCATTCAATCACTTGGTCATGGGCACCGAACGGATCCGCCGGCTCGAGCCGCGGTGAAGCAGCATCCACAGCGGTTTGATTTCGGTTCTCGTAGCACTCTCTTGGAGCTTGTCGACGATCGTCGTCGGCGTCGGCATTGGTGTCGGTAGTATTGGCGGTGTCCGGATCTGTTCGTCCTCTGCGGTGTTGGTATTGGCGCATTGGTCCGCCGCTCCTTCTGTCCCGGGCGTCGTTGTACAGTCTTGGAGACTGCAGATAACCGAGAACATGCCGTGATTGTTTTTCTCGTGGAACGCAGTGATGAGGTCGCGCTTAGCTTGGCCCAAATCGCTCGTCTCGGCGCTGAACGGTGCTCCAGCAAAGACGTAGCGGTTCCAGTTGAGCAGCTTCCGGCCCCACAGCTCCACGAGCGTACGATCGGCTGCAAACAGCAACAGGCTTGAACCGCCGGCTTCGTCGTCGTTGTCGCTGTTGTCGTCGGGCGTGTCCGCGACGTCCCGAACCGGCTGGCCCGCCGGCCGCTTCTTGTGCGTCGTGACTTTGAAGATACACATCGAGTAGATCGGGTCCACTCCGACCTCAAACGACGTGAGCTGGAACGATTCGACAGACTCGACGTCATCGGGCGACGCGAAACCTTCGAGATAGCCCTCGCCAAGAACATAGTAGAGCAACCGCGCCTGGGGACGGAAGCTCCGTCGCGAGCGCCGAGCGGTTCGCTGACTCGTCGTGTCGTTGTCGACGTTCCAAGCCGAAGCAGGCAAGCGAATCAAGTAGCCTTCCATAATGTGATGGCGTTCAACGTCGATGGGGAGCTGGTGGTCGCCCGCGTGCGAAAGTCGATCTGTGCGGTTGCTTGGGGCGTGCTGGCCCCTGTCCCATTCTGAGCCTGGTGATGGGCGTCGCCCCTTCCTCGCGGCTTCGCGTCGTCCGATTGGATTCGTGCGTCTAGGAGGCAGCTGCATCGCACGTGGCATCTGTACGGGGCTTTGCTTCGTCCCAGGAAGATGCTTCACTCGCACTTGAGTCGAGATAAGATTCCTGGGGTGCCGACAGTACGAGAGACGGTGTGAGACCTTGCCACTGTATATTTGGACGAAGTTGTTCGGCGTATTCTCGTATTCAGATCCCCACGATCCCATGACATTCGATAGCGAGTCGGTTGTGCGAATAGCGTAGGCGTTCTTTTCCATTGCGAGCAACGTTCTCTCTACGTTCTTCTCTTCGCATCAGTCTCTCCGTCACTCTGCAGATCATCGCCACTGAGCTCGCGCGACAATTCGATGTCGGAGAGGACGCTCGACGTCGATGCTTTCATCGGAAACGGCTTGGATTCAGACAGATCCGGAGATTCTGATGGCACCGGCGTGACTTCTGCACTACTGTCGCTATAGCGACGTGGTCGATCCGAGTTTGTGGATGTCGCGCTGCTCGGTGGATCCGGCACGTGCACGCCGTTGTTGCTAGACCTCGCTGTCGCCTTGGGTTTGCCGTTCCCTCCACTTGAGGCGTCGTCATTGCTGTATAACTCTGCGTGCTGTTTGGATCGAACGTGCCGTTGATGGAGCTTGAGGACCAAGTCAATGAGGTCGTGCTTCTCGACGCACGGGACGTCGCCGTATCCCACGCTGGCGATCGCTTCTTTCAGTTCTTTCACCGACATTTGGTGAACTGACTCGACCGACACGCCCGGTTTGAGCGGATTCTTGAACACTTTGACAGGCACTTTTGCTTTCGTCGGTCTCGGGGACGCGGACGGGGAAGCCGCGCCCATGTTTGCAAACAACTCGGACGGAAGCGGGAGGAGACCGACCATGACGCGAAGAAATTGGAGCGCTTGGACGAAAAAGTTGATCGGTCGAGGGCTGTTGTGCCCTCCTGGAAACTGGAAGAGCTGGTGGGGGCCATTGTGGAGCTTGTACATGGCTTCAACGTGATGAGGACCGACGAGTTCGTCCTGTTGGCCGACAACAAAGAAGGCCGGGATCGTACACCTATGCCAACGAGATACGATTAGTCATCGAGCTCAGAAACTGCTTGGAGGGCCACGTACTTGTGCACTTTGGCAATCGGTTTGAGCTTGAACATATCAAACTTGGCGCGTCGCTTAATGTCCCGTCGGATCAGCCGCATCACGAGTTTAACAGCGATTTTGGGAACACCGAGTTTTCCGTCTTCAACGAGTTCGATCGCGAGTTGCGGTAGACTAGAAAACGGAGAATCCAAGACCATGGCGCTGATCTGCGGATCTTGCTGGGCATAGAGCAGCGACGCGACAGCGCCCATGCTTCGCCCCCACAAGCAAATGGTTGACGCCTCGCCGCTCGCTCGAATGTGCTTGACAACCGTCTCAATGTCGACTTGTTCGTGGTACCCGAGCGAGACGTACTTTCCCTCGGAGAGTCCCGAACCGGAGAAATCGAGTGCAAAGACTGTAAACCCAGCGGGGATCGCAAAGCTCACAATCTCGAGGCACCCGAGCCGGCACGAGCTATTGCCGTGCAGCACGACAATGCACGGGAGCTTGGCATCTCTACATTCCCGAAAGTGAGACCATCAATCGGGCGCCGCTAGCATCGAGCAGCTACGCACGTCTTTTTTCCGCTCGCTTTCGGCTTCCACCAACTGCACTCGATCGTGTAGCCGGCCGGGTTCTTGAGTTTCATGTCGTCGCGCTGCGTGACCGTGCCACCTAGTAAGAGACGCTTTGGTCCGAGCTCTTCGACAGAATACACGGCGCGCATGGGGCGAATCACCGTCATCACAAGCCCTTCATAGCCTTGCTTGATCATCGACCACATGCCCTGGCGGTCGCTCGCCGTGGCTACAACATCACAAGCGTGTCCGTCAGCGGAAGGGAAAGGACGCAGCCACTGGGACCCACTGGAATCGTCCATTTCGACACGAAATGAGACGCTCGTCGTGCGGACTACACGAGCAGATGGGAGCGAATGTGGGGGTGCTGTGTTGACCGCGAGCAGCGGCCTTGGGAGACAGGCGCGCGGTGCCGCGCTTTCACGCCGCGAGGGAATGGAGCCACACGGGGAAATAGAGAGCTCCTCGCGAAACGAGATTCAACCATAACGAAAGTCAGCAGGTTCTTAACCAAATCATTCGAGTAGTCCACATCGTTTCACTGTGCTGTCGAATATACATATATAGACTCATGGCAGTTTTTTAGTACGATTATAGCTGATAGAGAGCCAGGATATAACAGCAACAGTCTGGATTGTCTGTGATTCTACATAGATGGCCTAGACGAGCGTTATCCGTTCTGTCGCTTCAAAAGAAACAAGGGCGCGAAAAGGCTCGGGCGGACAACAGAGCGGAAACCCACGGCGCGCGCGACGCTCTAGTTCCGTTGCGACTGACCGCACGCGTGGGGCGCTACCACCAACGGACAGAGCGCACTCGATTGTACGAGCCAGTGGATTTGCACTGCCGAGAGGTTCGTAGCAATCTTGCTTGGACACTACTTCCTCTCTAATTGACAATGACGATCTTTTGGTCGTGGTGATGCTGCAGCCACTCGAGATGCTTCAATCGCCTCGCGGAGCGCGCGCGCAAATGCCGCCATCGCTAAGTCCGCGCGACTTGGCGCTCTCGCCGGCGTCGTCGCGGGGTAGCAGCCGTCGGCTATCGCAGCAGCAAATGCTCGAGATGGCCTTCGAAGGCGAGAGCCAGGCGCCACTACGGCGCGACCTCCGGGACAGTGGTGTAGACGCAGATATAGAGCTCAGTCCACGAAGCTCCAGCAGTCGAAATGCTGCGCATGACGCACGGCGCTCTTTCCACGATTCGGATCGCTCGTGGCACGAGTTGTCGACCGTACTCGCGCCCACAACGCCGTCGCACGCGATGGTTCACGGTGGTGCGGCATTCATGGACGACGACACGGCTGACCTTGAACAAGACGACCCCGAGTTGTTTCGGCAAGGCGTCATGGAGCACGCTGCGCGGCTCGGGATCGATCCGCGAACACGCCCAGACCTCATGTGGATCGCGCGCGAGTCCCTTGTCGCTCAGCTCCCGGAAGG
This sequence comes from Pythium inflatum, assembly GCA_023336345.1. Classification (NCBI taxonomy): domain Eukaryota; phylum Oomycota; class Peronosporomycetes; order Pythiales; family Pythiaceae; genus Pythium; species Pythium inflatum. The sequence goes on along the minus strand of JAADWR010000009.1, from coordinate 56,639 downwards.
ATGGGTTCTCCAACACGCAACATCGACCAGTTCGCCGTATTATTATCACGTTGACACTGGCGTGAGCCAGTGGGACCATCCAATGGACGAGAAGTTTCGGCGTCTTGTCGAAGACTACAAACGGGGGTATACATACGCCGGAGGATCAGACCATCTTTCAGCGAGTGAGGGCATGCACACTGCGAGCTTCTACGAGCAGAATCGAGGATATGGTGACGGGACTGTAGCGGCTGCGTGGGAAAACGACTACGATGCAGCTGGAGGTCGGTTGAGTTACGATAGCGCGGACTATCAACAGCAAAACGGGTGGAGAAATGAACCGGCTCTGGATCTTGCTGCAGAATACTACCAAGGCTACGAAGCCCAGACAGCATCGGCGACCGGAAGTAGCAGTAAGGGGTATGAAGACTACAGTGATCTCGACGTTGCAGACAGTCGTTCAACCTTGATTGCATCAGGTCCGCAAAGTTATGCTAGGGGTAGCGGAGCCGCTTCGCCCTCGCTTGCCGAACTAGAAGCATTAAAGATTCAAGTTCAAGAGCTCGAGCAACGCAACAAGGAACTGGAAGAGCAGAACCGAGAACTAGCCCAATCCAGGGATTCGGCTCCTGCTTTGCGGGTCGAACTTGAGGCCTTGCAGTCCCACGTGCAAGCACTGGAAACGAGCAAGAAGGAACTGGAAGATCATCGCAGCCAGGACGACGAGCTCATATTGAAACTCGAAAGTCAAATGAAGATCTTGATGGAACAAGCCGAACAGCAGCAAATAATGAGTGATTCCAAGCATCTTGATGAGAAGGGGAAGCTTGATGAGAAGGAAAACCTCGAGGCCGAAGTTAATAATCTTCGTGAGGCTTTGGCTGCGGCAAACGACCAGGCGAACGAACTCAAAAGCATGAACGAGGCAATGCAAAAAAACTTGGAAACTCGGCAGCAAAACCGAAGTGAGGTCGAGGCCGCCGACGACGAAAAGAAACTCGACGCTGCCCGAGAGCGGGACGAAGTCCGGCGTGAGTTGGCTGAAGAAGTCTCGTCAAGGGGGAAGCTGGAGGAGGATCTTGCTTCACATCGCGAACAAGCAGCAAAAATCTCCACAGATCTAAATGATGCCAGGGCTGTGATCAAGAAGCTCGAAGGCGACTTGTTGCGCAGTGCGAAGAGGGCGCAAGACGAAGACAGAGACATTGCGGCTACCAAGAATGCGCTCACAGCAGCAGAGGACCAGAACCTGGTGTTGAACGCCCAATTGAACGAGGTGCGAGACCGTCTACGATCAACAGAAGCTGAGTTAGCAGCCTCCCAGGACGAAATCACCACGACGAAGCGTGAACTGTCTCGCGCTCTGGACGAGTCCAAGGCCGAGTATCAAACGCAGGTTGATGCTCTTACCTGTGAAGTTGAAGCGAAAGTCAAAGAGATTAACGCAAGGGACGACGCACTGCGCATTGCTGCTGAAGAGAAGCGTGAGCTTGAGCACAAACTTGAGCAGCAAATCCAGCACGCTGCAATGGCCAAAGCAGAGGCAGACGACCAGCAGCGAACATTGAAGCGAGACATTCGAGTTTTAGAGCGCGACCTCAAGGCGCTTCAGTCGGTCTCAAAAGAGCGCGAGGCTGAACTCACAGCAGCGAAGCGTGTCATCGCAGATCTGGAGCAGAAACTCGGTGAACAAAACGCAATCGTCGAAGCCGCGAAACGATCCGCTCGTGAAGAAGCTGAGAAAGCTGTACGTCTTGCGATGTGGCGGTGCGTTTGTGTTCGTGTTTGTGCTGTTGCTAACGTCTTGTTCATACGGTACAGGCAGGTGAAATCATCCAACAGGTTCAAGCAGAGAAAACACGAGTTGCCGAGCTTTACACGCAAGAGTTGCAAACTCGAAGGAAACTCCACAATCGTCTCATGGAACTGCAGGGTAATATCCGAGTGTTTTGTCGAGTACGCCCGATTCAGGCTGTCGAGCTCAAGTCCGAACAGAGTGCTCCAGCTGTGTACTTCCGTGATAACGATCCAGAATCACTGGATTTGGTCGTTGGTGGTGAACTTGGAAGCGATGGAAAGTTGCTAAATGGTGCCGGACAGAAACACCAGTTCGAGTTCGATCACATATTTCAGCCGGACAGCTCCCAGAATCAAGTGTTTGAACAGACGAAGGCCCTCGTGACAAGTGCGCTTGATGGATTCAAGTACGTGACTGCTGACACCGTGCATTGCATTAACAGCATGCTAACAATATGCTGTGTGCTACAGTGTGTGCATTTTTGCATACGGACAAACAGGATCAGGCAAGACCCACACGATGGAAGGCTCGGAGACAGACCCTGGCATCTATTACCGTTCGCTTGTGGAGCTCTTCAAGATTAGAGAAGAACGCACAGCGGTTGGGGACTTCGAATGTTCGATGAAGCTCAGCATGTTGGAAGTGTACAACGAAACCATCGTCGATCTTCTCGATAACGCATCTCCAACCGGCGGATTGGATCAGCGAAAAGGACTCGAGGCTCGTTTGGGGAAGCAAGGCGTTTACGTTGACAACTTGATTGAGGTGGAAGTTTACAACGAGAAGGACGTGACCGATTTGATGCAGCTGGGCAAATCTCACCGTAGCGTCGGTGCACACGACTTCAACGAGCACTCGAGTCGATCGCACCTCGTGCTCTCAATCGCCATCGAGACATTCCAAAAGTCTGACAACAAGCGACGTTACTCGAAGCTCCACCTTATTGATCTCGCTGGCTCAGAACGCGTGAGCAAGACAGCCGCAAGTGGGCAACGACTCAAGGAGGCGCAGAACATTAACCGATCACTTTCAGCGTTAGGTGATGTGATTGCGGCACTTGGGACAAACAGCAAGCACGTACCGTATCGAAACTCAAAGCTCACGTTCCTGTTACAAGACTCTCTCAGCGGCAACTCGAAGGTCCTCATGTTCGTGAACGTGAGTCCAGTTCAGTGGAATGCTCCGGAGACGTTGTGCTCGCTCAACTTTGCCTCAAGATGTCGCAACGTCGCTCTCGGCATGGCCAAGGCAAGTGGCTCCTCGGGTTCAGATACTACGTCATCAGCATCTCCGTCAAGCTCGAAGGAACCGAGTCGAAACATCAACACCATCAATACGGCTTCTGGGCCAAAACAGCGACCGGCGGTTCCATCGCCGTCTGTGAAGGGGGCTCAGCGGGTCGTTTATGGCTAATCGGATCTTGTCAAGGTTTCGTCTGTTTTGATAAAATAGATATTACTAGATACATTCTCCTTAGAGCTCAGTGAGCTCGACAAGCGCGGCTTCCAAGTTGCCATCGTGCTTGTTCAACACATCGAGACAGAGATCACGGTCAATCTGCGGCATGATATCGCGGATCGTCGCAAGCTGGCTCTCCCACAGAGTGAACGACACTTCGACCTCGTCGTCCGCTTCGACTTCGATATAGGGAGACAAGGGACGATGCGGCGACGACGACCGGACGACGTCCCATTCGTCATGCGTATCTTCCGAGGCCGTCGACGCTGTGTCAGCGTCTGACGCATGCCCAGTCGCTTCCTCGTCGGCATCATCCGCTGGGGCGACCATGGCGACACGTTGTAGCGCAACTTCGTTCGTTGCCGCGTCAGACGCTTCTTCCTCCGATGCGCTGCGCTCAGCCGCTTCTTCCTCGACTCGTGCGCGCGCAAGCATATCAGCGACATCCATCTCTGCGGGAGCGTCTTCGTCCGACGCGTGCTCGACATTGGTCGCCATGAGCGTTAGGGGACTCGCCACGTCTTCTCGTACGTCCTGCGATGAGACACGAGACCGCGTGCGCAAGCGACGAGGAAGCACCGAGATTTCGTCAACAACGACTGTCGACGCACGGCGTACGCGCTGCGAGAGACCGCGGCCGGCCGACGAGAGCGCATCACGCGTGTGCACAGCCGAGTGATAAAGCGAATCGCGTCCGCGCTCGACGTACGAGCTCTTGCGCAGCGAGTCGCGTGTATCGGCTGCGATCTTCACCATTTTCTCCGTAATCTCGGTCACGGCGTGCATCACCGGCGCAAGCTGTTCCTTCAGCGACAGCTTGGCGACAACGTGAAAATGCAGGTGGAGCACGCCGTCAGTGGTGTGTGCATCCTTGAGCTCGGCAAAGACGCGAAGCGCTTCGACAAACTCGCGCTGGTTGCTCACGGTCACGAGGTCGTCTTCGTCGTCGCGGTAAATGAGCGTCCAGACCGCTGGACGGTGCGCGTCGTCGTAGCAGTTGTCGACCTGGGCTTCGAGCGTGCGCCAATTGAGCTCATGGAGGTTGAACGGGATGCGGAAGGTCTCTCCGCGGAGACTGAGCTTCACAACCGCAGAGGACAGCGGGGCCGCTGGCGCGGTCGCCTCTTCACGCACGGGAGCGAGGACGGCGGTCACCATCGTAAGAAGATTCGAGAAGGAGATCGATGTGGTCGCGGCGCTGATTCTTGCAGAGTGAGGTCCTGCTGTGAGTTGCGGAGCTTTCGTGGGTGCTTTCGATTCTTGGTTTCAGATAAGTTAACCGAACGAAAACATCGAACAACATGAGAAAAAGAAGGAAGCGGTTGGGTGGGACAAGGCGAAGCGACATTGACCACCCTATTCTAGCAACTCAGCTGTTTAGGATTGCCAAATGAGGGTAGTATGACTTGTTGAAGCGGAGAAACTGGCACCAACTGGTCGGCGCATCCCATACAGTACAGACGATTGGCGCCACCAACTGGATCCTCTGGATTGTGGACTCTGGCCGGGATCCAAGTCTGTGTGGACGTCAAGCAGGAATCCTAGTATTTCCAGAGGAATGCACACCCATCCAGTGTACAGATTCCGTTTCAGCACGCTGGATATATTATCGTGGTGTACAGTGCTCGTGCTGTGGTGTTCTTGTGGGTTCTGGAGATCATCTGATGGGATTACGAGTGCCGTGTCGCACAGCGTCGCGCTGTCGTCGAGAGTGGTGTCAAGCATCATGCTGATCGGTCGGTGGCAGCAGTCTGACCCAATGTACGGTACGCTGATCGAGCCCACAATTCTATTCTGAGCGCAGCTGAGTCAGAACGATGCGCGCGCGCCGAGCGCTTCCGCGGTCAGAGCGTTGGGAGTCTGCGCCATTAGCCAATACGCACGATCCCGCACATGCGTCTGATTTCTTCTTTGTGCGGCTATTTCCTGTTCAGCATCTCTGGGCCAGACGCTTCCGGAGCCCAGAAACTCTGGACCAGAGGCCAGATCCGCCAGATAATGCTGGCTGAAGCACATCATGAAATCATGACATCATGATATCCTCGCTGAGCAACGGTTTCGAAACTTCAGCTTTGATACGCTTCCGTTTCTAACGTTTCTACACTGCTCCGCACACCAGCTAGTTGAACTTGTTGGGTTTCTAACTAATGTCGTAACGTTTCTATCCTCTCTTCCGCTCTTTCCTCTTTCCAATGGACACGTCGCCACCACCCTTCGACTCGTAAGAATCGGTCGCGCGCGTTGCGTTTCCCAACGTTCCGCCCTTCGACCAGCATGACGCGCTCCCCGGCCAACGGCCACGCCAACAGCCACGCCAACGGCGCCGCTGAGACCGTCCACGCTGACCTCGACGACGACGCAGAGCTCCAGCACCTCCTCGGGACACCCCAAGCGCGCGCCGCCGCGCTGCCGCTGTCGCCGGCCGCCCACGCACGCGCACGCATGGTCTTTGAGACGCCACCGCTGCGGCGCGAGACGCGGTCGACTAACATCCAACTCCCAGCGTGGGCAGGGCACGTGCCAGGTTCCCCGTCCCACACGACCGCCACAACTGACGAGAAAGCCGCGTTGCTCCCGCACCATTACGGCCACGATCGCCACCATCCGATGCCCGCGTACTCGCCCGCCGCTGCGTCGTTCTCGTCCACATCGACGTTGCCCATGGCCACCACCAGTTGGTGGCAGCACCACGCGCGCGAGGCCGCGCAGGCCGTGCCCTGCATCATCATTGCGATCGCGCTCAACCTCATGATCTGCGTGCCGTTTGGGCTCTCGTTCTTTCCGACCGAGTGGCAGGACCTCCCGATGCCGCGCGCCGTCGGGATCCAAATGTTCTTGCTCACGACCGCGATCTGCCAGTTTGTGTTTGTCGCCAAGAGCTCCTTTGACGGGCCAATTGGCATGATGATGGTCGAGAACGTGCCGTTCATGCACACGCTGTCCATGTCGATCATCCAAGAGCTCGGCCCCAAGGACGCGCGCGTGCTCCCGACCATTATGGTCACGTACGCGCTCTCGTCAGTTGTCGTCGGTGTGCTCTTCTTTGTGCTTGGGTACTTCAAAATGGGCAACGTCGTCTACTTGTTTCCCAAGCACATTATCGTCGGTGCGATCGGCGGCATCGGCGTCTTTGTGCTGCAAAACGGTATTGAGAACGCGACGGGTCGGGCGTTTGACTGGACGCAAGACGGCATTGCGTCATTGTTTGAGTCGACGGTCGTGTGGCTCTGGGTCTCTTCGGCATTGCTGGCGGCGCTGCTGTCGCTGCTCACGCGCTGCATCCCGACGCTCCAGTCGCCCGTGTTTCCTCCCGTGTTTTTCGTGTCGATTCCGCCGCTGTTCTACGTCGTGCTTGCGCTCTTTGAGATCTCGCCCGACACGGCGCGTGCTCACGGGTGGTTCTTTGACATGGCGCCGCACGTCGAGTTTTACACCATGTGGGAACAGTTCCAGTTCGACTTGGTCGCGTGGGACGTCATCCCGAAGCAAGCTGGCACGATCCTCGGCCTCACGTTCTTCTCGCTCATGCACGTCCCGATCAACATTCCGTCGCTCAGCCTCACGACCGACCACGAAGCCGACATCAACGACGAGCTCGTGGCGCACGGCATATCCAACACGCTCGGTGGCCTCTGCGGTAGCGTGCAAAACTACTTGTGCTACTCGACGTCGGCGCTCTACTTCAAGTGCGGCGGCAGCGGCCGCAAGAGCGGCATTGTCGTGGCTTTCGCGATGCTCGGGTTCTTTATTGTCGGTCCGAATGCCGTGGCCTACGTACCGCGCTGCATGGCCGGATGTCTGATGATTCACATTGGCATCGACTTGCTCAAGGAAGCGTTGATCGACACGTATGATGAGCTCGACAAGATGGAGCTCGCAACCGTCTGGATCATCACGGCGATCATGACGTTCTGGGGTATGAACCAGGGCATTGCCGTCGGCGTCTTGCTCGCGTGTATCACGTTTGTTATGCAAAGCGCTAGCTTGCCAACGTGCGCACCGATTCGCGGGAACATGAGTGCCGCGACGCTGCGTAGCAATGCGTGGCGTACGACCGAAGCGCTCGACGTGCTTGACCACGAGAGCCGGTACATCCACGTCATTCAGCTCCACGGGCACTTGTTCTTTGGCAATGCCAACCGGCTGAGCGAGTATGTTCAGAGCCTCTTTGGGCACGGACCAGCGTCTCAGTCGGCATTGTCGCAGTCATCGGCCCGATCTGGCATCGACGCGTGGAAGAGCACGATCCGGTATTTGATCCTCGACTTTACGCTCGTCGTCGGCCTGGACTCGTCGGCAGCCGATCGTCTCACCAAGATCAAGTACGTCTGCGACGTCCACCACTGCTGTCTGGTCTTTGCTTCAATCCCGTCGATCTACCAGCGTTTTGCCGATCACCTCAACCACGTGTTTAGTGACCATGAACTCTTCTGCCTAGCTCACGACCTCAACAGCGCGCTCGAGTGGTGTGAAGACCACATCCTCGCGTCCTACACGGCCTCCCGAGTGACGCTCAAAGGCTCTCACCACGACGACGACGAGTGTGCTCACTTGCGGCGCCTCCAGCAGCTCATGCCGGACCAGCCGCTGCGTGTCTTGAACAGCTTGCTCGAGTACTTCTCCCTGGAAGAGCTTGACGCAGGCCAAGTCTTGTGGAAACAAGGGGCGGTCGCGGATCGCGCCATGCTCTTGATTGATGGACAGCTCCAGTCGATCGTTGAAGAAGAAGCGGGTACGACGGAAGACGTTGCAGTTGGTGCCATTGTCGGCGAGCTGTGCCTTCTGACAGGAGAGAAACGCAAGACGACGCTCGTGGCCAAGACGCGCAGTGTTGTATACACGCTCACGCGCGCCAAGTTTGACGAGATGCGCAGCCACGACCCTCAGCTTGCGTTCCTGTTCCAAGGTATCGCGTTGAGGTACACATCGCATCGTCTCCAGTACGTTGGCAATCGCATCTGGGAAACCAAGTGCCTTCCGATTTGAGCGTTCACTGCAACGTGTCGAAGAGCATGTTTGCTGCGAGTTCTTCGTTCTCTCCACACGATTCGTAGATTGCAGCCACGAGATCCCGGTCGAACCCCATAGTTGTAAGCTAATAGTGACGTCAGTGACCATGTCAAAACCATCGAGTTCCACAACACGTACCCGATCGATCGCATCTTGATGCGTCGTCGTCCGCGTATCTGCCGTTGGTGCCGTTTCGTCGGTGAGGTCAACTTCGTGCGTGACCTTGGTTTTCTTGGCAGACTTTCGTGGTGTCACATCGTCTTCTGTTTCAAACTGTTCTGGAACCGCGAGAAAGAGCGCTGTCGCACTTGGGTTCTCGTTCATCTGCGCCATCCAGTGCGGAGGAAAGGCCTCTTTCAACATCACGAGCGCTTCCAACTCATTTGTTCGTACAACCTGTTTAAATCGATGGACTTCTTCGTTTCGTAAGAGTGACTCGATGGCTGCGAGCCCTGGATACCGACGGATGAGTTCGTGCACAAACACTTGCAGGCGATTCGGGTCTCTAAAAGTGCTCGGCTGCAATGTTGACGGATCGGCCTCGCCCATGAGCAAGGCGATCGCACTCGAGAGTTCACCACGCGCGAGTTGTGTCGCTTCGTGCGCTTGCTCCCGATCAAATCCCATCTCCACTAACTGCATCACCACGGCTTCAGTCGGTTCGCTGTCGATCACGTCCCGCTTTCCTCGATGCTTGTGGTGGGTGATCTGTTTAACCGGCTCGCTCTGCTTGGTCTCTTCATCCCCGCCATCGTCGTCGTCGTCCTCCTCGGTCTCTTCAATCAAAACAAAGAAATCCGAAGGTGCTAGTGCAAAGAGGTTGACGTCGTCTGCATCCGCGAGCAGCTGGCCGCGAAACGCTAGGCACGAGTTGGCCATCCGACGCTCCATGTCGTCGCTCTCGGTCGCGTCTTCGGCGACATCCGTCACTGCACGCAGCCGCAGGAACTCACATATAGATCGGCGCTTGATCTCGGCTACACCTACGCGCACTGTGAGTGGCGGCACTTCAAGCGCGAGCTCAGCGCCGTCGAGGCTGCGGACACGGAGCTGCATAGAGCGGAAAATGAGCTCAAAACGAGCAGATCCGTTCACCAACACTCTGTCAATAGAAACGTTAGAAACGACATGTTCGCGCCAAATGGCAGGTTTCGTTTGAGGACTGGCGGAAACTACTCGGTACCAATTAGAAATTGAAGCAAGTTCAATTATTTTTCAATGCAATTGCTCACGGAACCTGAGCTGCAATCGCTTGATCTCTCACTGCTTGGCGAGCGCGCGGTCGACGAGTTCGCTCGACTTGTCCCACAGCGCTTTGGCCAGCGCACCGTCTTTGGCCTGCGCCGACGGCTCGTACACCGAGTCGACGCGAATGTACTGGCCGCTCGCCCAGCCGTTCGCACTCCAGTATTCGACTGCCAAGCGACCCATGAACGTCCCGGACACGGCGCTCGTGCTCACGGGGATCCCTTTCTCCTTGCATATCGACAGGACATGGTCGATATCCAAATTCGATTCGCGATAAAGCATCGAGTCGGGCGTGAACCCAGGCGAGTACGCAATACAAACTGGACCGTTCGGGAAGCGGCGGATCCACTCGAACATAAAGAGCAAGTTGCAGAGCTTGGACGTCGTGTACGCCTCGCGAGGGTTATACGGTTCGTATCCGAACGCGAGCTGCTCCAAATCCGAGACGTTCGGGGGCGGCATCGGCGTCTTCTCGGCCGGGTCGTGGGTCTCGGAGGATATCATGACGATGCGACGTACGCGCTCGCGCAAGAGCGTCGCGAGGTAAAAGTGCCCGAGGTGGTTCACACCAAACGTCGCCTCGAAGCTGTCGGCGGTCGTTGCCTTCTGCGAAAGCTGGAGTCCGCCGTTGCACAAGAGTGTCTCGATTGTGGAGACATCCGAGCGCGTCTTGAGGTGGTTGGCGTACGCGTCGATCGACGCGAGGCTTCCGAGGTCCAAGACACCTTCTTCGACAACAGTCGACGCAGCTGCGACCGCGCGGACTTGCTCAGCGGCGGCGTGGACGCGCTCAGCGTTGCGGCCCGTGAGGAGGAGGTGGTGGTTGGCTTGCTTGGCGATGTGGAGACAGGCGTGAAGGCCAAGGCCTGCATTGGCGCCAGTCACGAGAACGACGGTCTTGACGTTGGATCCGGTCATGGTATCAAGTAGAGGTGGTGGTGGTTGTTGTTGGTAGGCTTGGGATCTGGTTGCGTGGGGCGCAGAACGTTGGGGAATGAACAAAATGAACGGAGCTGAGACGATCGATCCTGTGAGCTCGATGGAGCAACTTGAAGCGGCTGTCCCAATTGTAGCCAATCAGAATCCAAGGCATCGCAAAGTGATGGTCCGGCGCATCATCCGGTTGATGCCCCCATTTGACATGAATCGCAGGGGCATCAACCGTATGATGCGCCGTGGCGACTCGCGCATTGACAATGATCGCAGAGTCTTTCGTCCCCAGTCCCTGCGGCGCAGATATGCAAGGGCATCAACTCGTTGACGCGCTGATTGTCTTTAGCATTCCTTGATGGGGATCGAGAACGTATTCATTTAGAATTTAGAAATACCTGTTTCTATACCGTCAGTTCCTGCAATAATGTGGCCCACACTATTGAATACTTCATTTCCGCGCCAAAACAGCCGCCCCGCCCCCGTTCACCCATTTCCCTTCAAACCGCCACCATGGAGCAGCTCGCGACGCTTCTTCAAGGCCACTTGACCGGCCACGGCGCGGCCCGCGCGCAGTGCGAAGCGCAGCTCACGGCGCTCTTGCGTGCGCCTGGCTTTGCGCTCCAGCTCTGTGAGTTCTTGTTCACGACGAACGCCGCAGCGATCGACAATGCGCATCGCCAACTCGCTTGCATTTTACTCAAGAAACTCGTGACGTCGCACTGGACGCCCGGCGCCCACGGTGACGACGACGACGACCAAGGCGCTCAGCCAGCGCAGCATGAAACACCGTACTTTTTGAGCGACGCTGAGAAGCTCCAAGTGCGCCACGCGATCGTCGCGTCGATCCAACGCGACGACGTCCTCGCGCTCTACGCCGACAGCAAGCTCGAGACCGCACTGTGCATGGCCATGACGGCGATCTTTGAGCGCGACTGGCCGGACCAGTGGACCGAGCTCTTGCCGGTCGTCGTCGGGCTCGTCGCGGGCTCGTCGTCCCCGCGTGCCATGGCGTTTGCGATCCGTTTCCTCTCGCTCGCCGGCAACCACTTTTCGAGCGAACACTGCTGCGAGCTCGTGTCGGTCGTGTTTCCGCACTTGCAGCGCGTGTTTGTCGCGCGCGACGAGTTTTCCATCGGCGTCCGCACGCGCGTTGTGCGCATTGTCGAAAACAGTCTGCAAATGGTCGGCATGGAAGCCCAAGTCGGCAACGCGACGGCCGAGCAGCTCCTCAATACGAACGTGTCGCAGTGGATCGCGCTCTTCCTTCAAGAACTTGCGGCGCCTGTGCAGCACGTGAAGGACCAAGCCATCCAGATCCAGATCCTCACGACGCTCGGCAAGTTTGTCGAAGAGTGGCCCAAGCACATGTCGGACGTGCTGCCCGAAGTTGTGCCGCAAGTCTATGCACTGCTGTTGCGTGGCGTGCAGTCGTTTGACCGCGATGTCGTGCTCAGTGCGGACGACGAAGAGGAAGCGTACGACAGCGACGGCGAAGGCGCCCAGATCAGTCGCACGGCCGTCGTCGTCGCCGCTTTCGAATTCCTCAAGAGCACGACGCACACGCCGACAAAGAAGACCCGTCAACTCGTCGTGAGCGGCCTCCCAGACTTTGTGTTCGTCATGATTGCGTACATGCAGATCACGGCGAGCCAGATGGAAATGTGGGAAGAAGACCCGAACAAATACGTGGCCGACGAAGACGACCAGAGCCTCGCGTACAACATTCGCACGGCCGGTACTGATCTGCTTGTCGAGCTTGAGGGAGCGCTCGGTCGTAAGGCCGTGGTCGCCGCTCTCCAGGCTGCGCAACGGTACCTCAACGGAGGCGAAGGAGCGCAGAACTGGCGTCTTCAGGAAGCAGCGCTTCTTGTTGTCGGCACCCTTGCTCCTTCGATCGTGGGTGAACTCAAGAAGGACGCGGCGAAGCTGAGTGATGTGTTCGATATCAACTCGTTCCTCCAGACGCTCTTCCAAGTGATGAATGCGGCCAACGAAACTATCTATCTGCGCGCCCGTGCGCTATGGTGTGCGAGCAAGTTGGGTACGGGCATGAACACCGAGATGCTGAATATGTTCCTTCAGGTTGCGATCTCTGGACTCGAGCAGAACCAAGTGCTTCCGGTAAAGCTCTACGCGTGTCGCGCTGTTGGGGCTATTTTGAAGAACGAAGCTGGAAAGCAGTACCTTCAAGAAGCTAGCGGTGTCGTTGTTGAGCGTCTGATCCACCTCACAGAGCTTGCTTCGACTGAGACGCTCCACATTGCATTGGAAACTCTCGTCGTTGTGCTGCAAGAACTGCCCAACCTTGCTGCACCGGCAGCGAACGCGACTGTTGTGTGCTTTCTGAAGCACTGGAGCAAGCACCTTAACGACCCGTTGCTGAGCGAGCTCATCGATGGCGCATTCGGTGCTTTGCTCGAGTACGACAATATCGAAATTGTCGCGAGTTTGCATGCTCAGGTGTTGCCAGTGTTGCGTCAAATGCTTGTCCAGGCTTTGGCCGAACTTGGCGCTGCGGGCAACGGTGCGACTATTGCCGCCAGTGCAATCACTGTGCTCAAGACGATTGTGAAGCACTCCTTCGCTACGGCCTCGAGCGCCGCTGAAAGCAACACTGCTGACCCAGCGGTTCGGGCCATGAGTGCGCAAATCGTGCAGCTCGTTTTCGAACCGTTGGTCAGCGTTCTCGAAGCTGTCGATGATGAGAAGGTGCTGAACTCGGGAGCAGAATGCCTCAAGTGGTTGGTGATGTTTGCCGTCGATGTCCTCGCCGAGTACAAGTGTGCGAATGGTGCGAGCGGTATTGACGCTACTATGCAGGTGGCGGCCAAGCTGCTTTCTCCAAATGTTGACGAGTCGTCCGCCGTTTGCGTTGGCGGGTTGATCACGCAGATTCTGCTCAAGCTCGGATCGGCCCTGCCCACCGAGACGATTCAGTCGATTCTCACGGCGATTTGTGCCAAGTTGGCCACTGCCAAGCTTCCATCCCTTGTGCAGGCGCTCTATCTGGTCTTTGCTCGACTTGTTCACATTCACGGCCGCGAAATCTTGAACGTCTTTGAGCAGCTGCCGGCTCCGGCGTCCGCTGCGAACCCGCCTTTCAAGAACATGCTGGAGTTTGTGTTCGCGACGTGGATCGAGAAGCAAGAGGAATTCTACGGTCTCTACTGTATCAAGGTGACCGTGAGCGCACTTCTGAAGGTGGCAGAATGGAACGATTCTCGCGTGGCGCAAATAGTAGTTGCCGGTAGTGAGATTTCAGATGCGAACGCGGTTGAGACTTCGGCAGGCATCCAAACGCGAACTCGCTCCAAGTTGACTCGCTCATCGTCCAGCAGCAAGCAGGTTACTCGTGTGCACTTCATGACGAAGCTCATCACGGTTTTGGCGAAGGTGCACGCCCAACTTGGCGATGAGGAAGAAGAGTGGGAGTCTTCGGATGACGAGGAAGATGATTCTGGCGATGAGGATGAAGCGAAAACGAGCGGCCATGGAGCAGCTTCCGGGTCGATTTTCGCACCGGCAGGTATGTAATGATTGGAAGGCTCCAGTGCGCATTGTCACTTCTGACTCGCGTGAATATTGACAGAGCAATACGAACTGCTCTCGGACCGTCTTGACGATAACGCCGGGGGCTTTGCAGTTGACGAAGATGATGCCGAGGAGGAGTTTGAAGCGCATTTCGATCCGTTGAACGAAGTCGATCTGAAGGTTTGTCTCCCGATCTATCTTGTCTCTCTTGTTGCTTAAGCTGACTGAAGACGTTTCTGCCACAGGCGCTGATCCCGATGGCTGTTCAAGCTGTGACCTCAAATGCCGATTTGCTCCAGGCGATCATGCCAGAGCTGACGCCTGCTGACAAGGAGGCTTTGGCGGAGGTCTCAGGTGGTTCGAGCTGAACGTGACGAAGCACTGCGTACAACTTCAGGTGTGAAAGAATGACTATGACATTTTGAGTTGCCTCGGTGAGAAATGCGGACTGTCGTTGTTGGACGTGCTTATAATCTGATCAAGAAGTTCTCTTGGTGCGTCCGCTGCATGCAACTATCATCTTGGCAATGAGAAGGGGTGATGCGCTATGCATAGGTTGAGCCACAAGTGGGAGATGACAACAGGACAAAGAATGCCAAAGAGTGAGGCATTTCAATGAGAGTGATTGTGCTGTTCGCGTTTCGCAAGATTCCAAAAGATCGTGCGCCGACATCCAAGGCAACCGCCGGAAGCACCCGTTGGTTTCAACTCGTGTCTTCTTATAGCGCCGACCTCTCACGATTGGCTTGGATGAGCGGACTTCGAGCGGCTCACTTCGGAACCAACCATGCTCAACGCGCACTCGACTGTGATTGTCCAGCCCGCGGACAACGTGGACTTCGTGTTGGTGCGAGGGACGACAGCAGTTGCATCTCTAACGCTCCGCAATGGCTCCCGCTCGCAGCAATTCGTGTTCAATATCCAGACAACAGAGGCAAAGCGATTCACGATCCAGCCATCATACGGAACACTAGCGCCTGGTGCGACTGAGACGATCTCGCTCGTGCTGGACAAGGTCGCGTGCAGTGAAATGCTCGGGAAAGCCAACACGCAAGCCAGCAACGATAAACTCTTGGTCAGGACAATGCCGATCTCTACAAATGTCTCAGGCGATGTGCGTGGCCTGTTCAACAGAACACCGCCTGTCCAGATCACGAACACGGAGCTTACGTGTCGGTTCATGAGTGCTGGAAACACTGCCTCAAGTCACAAGCCATCGCACAAGGCGGTCAAGCAAGTGCAAACTCGTAGTAGAAGTGGAAGCGGCGACTGGGCATCTGCAATCCACAGCCCGACAGCTCGAAATATCCTACAGCAACAGGCTGAGCGCAAGGCCACTGAGCAAAGGCGCAAGACCATTGAAACGTTCCGAGATGACGATGTGTACAATCAAAAGTGCTTCAACTGTGGCGACCTTCAGGCCGGAGAAGAACGCCTTGAGCACATTTGCCTCGACTTTGGGACGTTCGTTTGCAAGACCTGCAGAAGCATTCAGTACGTTTCGCTTGGGAGTAACTCGTGCAAAAGCTGAACTGACTTTGTTGCTGAAGCGGAGAATTCAACCACCGTGTCAAGTCCATCACAACATCCACATTCAGTGACGACGAAGTTTCTGCATTGACGCAGTCTGGAGGGAACAGAGTATGTGTCTGGTGGCTCTCCTTGTTCACTCGAAAATGACACATCTGACGCGAGCTCATTGCATCATAGGCGGCGTACACAAAGTGGCGCAAGACAATGGCCAAAGGTTATGTCTTTCCCGGTTCAACTGCTGATGAGAAGGCACGAGAGAGTGTGAGAATGACGTTTGTGCAGCACATGTAAGTCCGCCAGCTTCGCGAATGGGCTGAGAGATTCTCAACTGAGGTTGGGGTTTGCGATGGGATAATTCAGGTGGACAGGAGTGAAAAATGCAGGGACAACTCCGTCCGTAGTGGGCACCACGCACTTCTGGCAACGAGGAAGGGGTCCGATGAAGGCTTCGTCAACATCAACCCCGACACTGACCAGTGGGATTAATACTACCTCGGCATTGCCGGTCAAAGCAGTGCAACCGCCTGATCCGTGGACAAGGTTGCTGCCGAGCCTTCGTAGACTTTGGCCTTGGCTTCACAATATTCGCCTGGCGTCACAGTGGCCTGGTGATCCGCTGTGTGTTGCTGGCGACGAGACGCCATCAAAGTACGAGAGAGAGCTGCGGGACAAGCTCACATTTTTTCAAGTCTGCCTTGAACCTCAAGAACGATGATGGACCGTTGTTTGCCGGCATCAATATGCTGTGTGGGCTCACGGATGCTGCATTTCTCGAAACCGATTTGTTCTTCGCGCTCGAGGTCATCGGTATGCCGACCACGAGTCCCCGCGAAGCGATCGACAAGCTCAAAGCATACGCAAGCAAACTCCGCAAAGCAAACGCACTTGGCCACCCTCTCATGTTGCTTGCGCTTGCTCGGTGCTCGCTTGCGTCCAAGGTTACGCAAAAGTCGCAAGCGGTAGCTGTGGACGAGGCCGGAACAGCACGCGAGTTGATACGATGCTTTTGCGCAATGTATCCGGCCGCGTCCAAGATTTGGCTCGTGGATGCTGATCGCCGGGCGCTCAGATCAGCACCTCCGGCGACGACGTCCACGACCAAGTCACTCTCTCCGGAACAGCTCAAATGGCGGACTCTTCAGCAGCAAGGCGCGAAACCGTCCAATGCGATGGACCAGCTCCTTAAACTCATGGGTCTACATCGTGTCAAACGCAAAGCGCTAGAACTGTTCAAGAGCGGACTCAGTCTCCAGAAACTTGCACCAGAACTGCGCAAGAAGAACTCCGACATGACGCTGAACTTCTGCTTTACGGGCAACCCAGGTACAGGCAAGACGACAGTTGCGAAACTCTTTGCGCAAATTCTCGTGGACTCGGGAATGCGACGCAGCGCGAATATTGCAGTTTGCAGCCCCCAGAAGCTCAAAGACGAAGGAGCTAAGGCATTCCGCGCGATCATTTCGCAGTTCATGGGCGGTGTGGTGTTCATCGACGAAGCGTACGATCTCGACCCGAGCTCGGACTTCAAGGGGAAACCTATCGTCTCTGAACTACTTCTTGCGGCAGAAGAGAAACGTCACGATTTGTCTATCATTCTCGCAGGATACGAGGACGACATTGAGAAGAAGCTGTACGCCACCAACGAAGGACTCCGGAGTCGGTTCGAAGAGGTTCGATTCGAGGATTTTGACGAGAGTGATCTGCGTTCTGTCTGGGACGCAATTGTCGAGGAGAAAGGCTGGGTTGAGGAGAATGCGAACGTGCGGATCATTGCGTGTCGTCGGTTGGCTCGTGCTGCGAACCGCAAAGGATTCGGGAATGCGCGCGCCGTGCGCCAGCTCGTCGAGTCTTCAGTCACTTCTGCGCTTGCGCGAAACGATCTCGACCACCAACACTTGTCACTGCGGATCACCGACGTGATTGGGGAGCGGCCAGCAACAAACCCGAAGCTGAAGGCTGTGCTTGAAGAAATCGACGCGAAGATAGGTTGGACCAAGATCAAACAGCGCGCAAGAGAACTCGTGGATCTGTGTGACACAAACTACGAGCGTGAGCTAGTAGCCGGTGGTGGAAGCGGTTTGAATGTTGCAGCAAACTTTCCGGTGACGATGAATCGTCTATTTCTCGGAAATCCCGGCGCTGGTAAGACGACGTTTGCGTATTTGTACGGTCAACTGCTCAAGCATTTGAAGCTCCTGAGCAACGGCGAAGTGATGAAGAAGAGTGCGAGTGATTTCATTGGTGCGGCCGTCGGCGAATCGCAGAAGAACACTGTGAATATTCTCTCGCAAGCCAAGGGCAAGGTACTGATCATCGACGAGGCCTACAACCTCAACGACGGCATGTACGGCAAGCAGGTCGCGACGTGCTGGTGGAGAAAGTGCAGGGCGACGGGAATGGAGATCTTGCTGTCATTCTGATCGGGTATGAGGCCCAAATGGCTGAAATGCTTCGTGGGCAGAACCCTGGCCTCGCAAGTCGATTCCCAATCAGCTCTGCGGACTATACGGATCGCGAGCTCCTCGAAATCTGCGCAAGCTATTGCAAGAAAACGGATGTTATCGCTTCACTGGATGTTCAACAAGCCATTATCAAGGACCTCGGACAGCAGCGCCGACTCGCGAATTTCGGTAACGCGCGTGCTGCGGAGGACCTCGTGAAGAACGCAATGAACTTCGCGGTGGCTCGAATTCGTCGGAGTGGAGGCGCTGCCACTGGAGCTATCACACTGAAGGTTGATGATGTTGCAAGCGAGGTCGCCCGCCGCAGTGCGGATCATTCGGATGATGGTGGTGGTCGGGATCCGCTATCCCTACTGGATGGTCTGTATCGCATGGACAATATTCGCAAAGTGCTCAGTCAGTTGGGCAAGCACATCCAAGTTGCTCGGACGCAAGGCGAAAAGGAGCCATCAGTGGGACATTTTGTATTCCGCGGCTCTCCAGGCACGGGGAAAACTACGGTGGCTCGAGCGATGGAATCGATTCTGTTTCGCATGGGCGTGCTAGGTAGCGACCGCGTTGTCGAGACGTCGCGAAATGATATGACAGGCGAGTACCTGGGCCAAACGAAGACAAAGGTGGTGAAGCAACTCCAAGAAGCGCGTGGGGCGATCTTGTTCATTGACGAGGCGTATGCAATGGGTAAGGGTCCGTACGGGGAAGAAGCCCTCACGAGTCTTGTCGCAGCGATGACTGACCCAACGTACAAAGGCATGGTTGTGATCATCGCGGGCTACACGCATGATCTCGACCGCATGCTGAGTCGGAACGTGGGTCTTCGAAGCCGCTTCGATCAATTCATTGACTTTGAAGACTGGGAAGTCGACGACTGCATAGCGGCTTTGATCGCCAGGGCAGCCAAAGAGAACTACACCGTCGATCCCGCTGCCGATGCCGTCCTTCGCACTATGTTCAAACAGCTGCGTGAGTATCCAGACTTTGGTAATGGTCGTGACGTGAACACCGTGTGGGAGAAACTAAAGAGGTGCCGATCGGTGCGGGTGTGGGACCAGCCCGAGCCAGCTGGGCAGTGGACAATTCAAGCCGTTGATGCCGACGAGACCAGTCGCCTCCTCCTCAAGGAGAAAGCGCCACCGAATGCTGCGACAGAAAATGAAATGGGCGCTCTGCATCCAGACTATTACGGTTGTGATCCCTACTCAAGGACGCCAGGAGAATATTTGGTGCCTGAAGCGAACGTGTATCCGATGCTGCAAGCATATCACCACCTTCAGAATCGACACCGTGGTGGAATACCGTCGTTCAATGAGCAAGCGCGATCGCAAACTCTGTCAATGCAGAGTCACAGTATAGCGCAATCGACTGCCAACTCCAGACGCACAACCGAACAATCTACAGATCAAGAACCGAAGATCTCGATTATTGAGGACGACAGCGCTGATGCCTCAGTCAGCGTAGTAACAGAAGCTAAGCGAGATCCAGGTGTGAGCGGCGCTGTGTGGCGAGAGCTGGAAGCTGCCAAGGAGAACTACCAGCAATTAGTCAAACAAGCACAGCGAGAAGAAAAACTCCGTAAGGCTCGAGAAGAAGCCGAGCGCAAGCTGCATGAGATCGAGGCTGAACAGCAGCGTTTACGTGAAGAAGCTGAACGACTTGCTCGAGCGGAAGCGGAACGCTTGGTCCGAGAAGAGGCAGAGCGAAAGGAGCGCGAACGGCTCGCACATTTAGAAAGGATTCGCCAGGAAGAGGAAAAGGCGCGTCCAGACGAGGAGCTTCGCCGACTGAAAGCAGAAGCCGATCAGCGTGCGCGTGAAGAAGCCGAACGCAAACACCGCGAATACATGGCTCACTTAGAGAAGCTTCGACAACAAGAGGAAGCCGCACGCAAAGCAAGAGAGTTGCTACGTCTCAAGGAAGAAGCAGAACGAATTGCCCGAGAGGAAGCTGCACGCAAAGCGCGCGAAGAAGCTGAGCGTAAGCACCAGGAACATCTTGCCCATTTGGAGAAGCTGCGTCGAGAAGAAGAAGCGGCTCGGAAGCTCAAGGAAGAGGCCGATCGGAAGCTGCGCGAGTACCAGGCGAAACAGGAGCGGCTCCGCCAGCTCAGGAACTGTCCTGCTGGGTATCAGTGGTATCAAACAAGCGGGGGCTGGCAATGCGGAGGAGGAAGTCACTTCGTGAGTGACGCTGAGCTCGAGAGGAGTTATACACACTACACCTAGGCGAGTCGTGAACCATCCCGCAGCAAAAGTAGGTTTGCCGTCAGATTTGGACTGGAGAACGCGTTGTGGTGTGGCAACCAAGGACCATCGTCGAAGGACAATCCCCCCGTCCACATGAATGAGGTCACCATTCGAGGATTTCAAGATGATAACACTCTTAGCAGCTACTTGCTTTCTGTTGGGGCTTGTAAAGAGACGCGAGAGCTGATCGAGCTGATTGTTTATTTCAATCGAACGCTCACCAAGCAGCTCGAACGGCCGTGGTCGCTACAAGAATGCAGAAAAGCTGTCGTGAGGACCGCTCGACGGTGTCTAGCGCGATCATTGATGATCTTCTCCTACCGGAAATGATTCCGGCGATGAATCACTCGACGGTGCGTTGCCCATATGCCCTTGCCAACGCAAAAATTGGGCATGGCATTACCTTTTCGCTCTCTCTTTCGGTCTGTTCTTACTGGACGGAGACTTGCTCCCGCCATCCGTCTCCGTATCACTGGATGCACCAGTGATGTCGTCCCAGCGGATGAGCCGCAATCGCCGTGTGATGATGAGCGCCGCACCGAGCTCGTGCTGGTCGGGATCTAGTCGGATCTCTTCGAGGAGGTACTTGAGTTTGCACCGCTTCATTTGCGAGACGTTGAAATCGAGCTGCGCAAGGAGGTCGAGTGCCCACATGGCTTGCTGACCAATCTCTGTAGGTGTAAAGTCGACGACTGCAAGGCTCTCAAGACTCGTGACTTTTTCGCTCGTGTCGATTGGCGCCGGTGGTGGTTTCTTGTGCTGCTTGGCCTCGCTCGTCTCGGCCGCTGACGTGTCCATGATCATGGCCCAGTCGTCGCGCTCGCCAAGGGCGTCCAGTTTGGCTTTGGCTGCTGCTGCTTGTTTCTCGGCAAAGCGTTTCTCGCGCTGAAGCTCTCGAGCCTTGAGCAGCAGTCGCACGGCGCCATCGACGCCGCCGCTCTGGCCAATGCGCTTGGCGTGGCGTTCGTCGAGCGCCACAAACGCGATGAAGCGACACACGTGCACGTACAGCGCCAAGTACTTGTCGACGTCAAAGCGCGCGAGCGTTTCGGTCACGAGCGGCACAACGTTGTGGTCTTCGATCTCGGCAAAGAGCTTCTGACGCTTTGTGTTTTCTTCATCACTCGTGGAGGCTGTCGACGACGGTACGTAGAAGAGCGCATTGGCGTCGTGCAGCAATTGGCACAAACGCTGGACGCTGGCGAGCTGGACGATCGCTGACTCGCCGTTCTCGCTCGCCATCTCGACGACCGTCGGGACGTCGCCGATCGCAATGCGGCGAACCGCATTGTCGCCGCCGTAGACGGCTTTGAAGATCGCTTTGACGTCGTTCTTGACATAGTCGTCGAGCGGATTCTCGGTCGCTGCGCGGTTGAGAATGTCGGGACCGCCGCGCGTTTCCAGGAGCGTCTTGGCGTCGGTGCAACTCGCCATGAGCCGCAAGCACCGAATACTTGAGCGCAGCACGGCGATGCGAAAGCGCGGGACTTGGTCTTCGGAGATCTCGAAGAACCGCGGCATGGGCTTCTTGCCGCGGCGCCACGGCGGGTCGTACCATTGGAGGAACGGATCGAGCTCTGGCGACAAGTCCATTTCTCCATAGTGAACAATGGCGTCAAGCAATACGCCCAAGACCTCTTGGTTTTCCACGAGGAGCTCCACTTCGGTCGACGCTTCTTCAAACAGGCGCTTGTCGGTGATCACAACGTCCATGGGAATGTCGTCGAGCGCGCGGTCTTTGTCGGCGCCTTCGCCAGTCTCGGCCGTGCGCAGAAAGAACTGCAGGACCGCGAGCTGCGGCTCGAGGAAGCGCGGGTAGTGGCGCGCGATCGCGACGTGCGCGTGGATCTGGCTGCGGAGCTCCGACACGGCGCCCCCCATGCCAACACCAAGAGTTGGGAGTACAACAGTTGGGAAAGGGCCCAGTGGCCAACGTTTTTTATAGTAATGTTGGCGATCATGTCCAAGCAAAGACACGAATCGTTGGAATTGTTGGCAACACAAGAAGAGAGGGGTCTAAAACACAAGAGGAGTCGACAACGCTCATGCTTCGTCCTTGTGCGCATACTGCTTCTTGCCGCGGAGCTGCATTTCGCCAATCATCTCGAGGTTCTTTTGGACCGGCTCGGCCGCACGCGACTGGAAGACCCATGCGCCGTCGACCTTGGTCACGGCGTCGACCCACTTGACGACCATCACGGGCACGCACTTCCAGTACACTACGGTCGACGACGTGACCTTGGCGTGGCTCGCATCGACCAACTCGACGACGTGGCCGCTCGGGAGATGGCGCGTGTCAGCGAGGAACTTGAGGCCCGAAAGTTCAATGAGCGCGGCTTCAATCTCGCCTTTGCCTGTGCACGTGCCGCCCAAGAGCTCGTCGCCGAACGTCGCATCGGCGGCAAAGAGCGCGAGGAGCTGCTTGACCGACTTGTCGGCGTCCTCGAGCGAGTACGCGAGCGCAAACGAGTTGACGAGGTTCACAATCGAGGCAATATCGGCCATGGTGATTGGTGTTGGGGAGTTGGGGTTGGTGTCTGGGATCAGGAGAAAAGGCGGAAATGAGTTTTGACGGCCAACAAAACAAGATCTCGTTGGCACGTTGGGGAACAAAGTGGCGATGCGACGATTTGGATCTGCGCGACACACGAAGGCTCCCCTCTATGCCAACGAGTGGGCGACTTACCTGGCGTGTGGGTTGTTGTGCTTGTGGGCGTCGAAGTTCGTCCGTCGCGCGTCGGCCCGTCGTCGTCACGTGTGAAGGGGGTTGAGATCCGGTTACAAAACCCAACACAACAGACTTCAAACTGTGTGCGGGTCGCTACGAAAACGGGTTTCTGACCCGACCCAGCACCCGACTGCTGAATACACAAGTTCATAACTGGTACATTATCAGTTAGGTGTTGAATCTGTGGCCACTTCAACTTCGACCCCACCGCATACTGCGCAACCGATCGCCGAGCGATTGTTTCTTCTGCTCGCTCGCGAGATCCGTGGATGAGTCCACGCGCTCTGTTCGCTTGAGTAGATCTAGTTCTGGTAGTGTTGGGACCACGGGCGTTGGTGTTGGAGTTGGTGCCGCGGCGCTAGGTGGTGGAGGCAAAGACTTGACAGGCGAGAATCCGTCGTGGAGCTTGACGTCAACCAAGCGGACTGCGTCGTCTTTTGTTGGCGTGACAGCGATCACACTGTGCTCGGAGTGAGGACAAAGGTCCAATACAGAGAGAGAGGAGCTGCGGTCTTTGATGGGGTTGGCGGCCGGCGAAGCGTCAGAGACAAGAGGGTTACGGCGGAGTTGGGATCCACTGTTGCTCCGATCAGGAGCATCAACGGTCGCCACATGACTGAGATTTGTGAACGATGCACGCCGACTTGACGCCGCTGAGAAGAGCTTCTTGACAGGCGACTTCAGTTTCCCAGCGGCCGGTTTGAGCTTGTTGGAAATGGCTGCGATCGGAGGCGTTAACGCCACTGTCTTTTGGAACCGTTCACGCTCGACGTGCAGTGCAACTTTGTCTTGATGAAGCTTGTTCGACAGTTTGGTGAGCTGCTCAGCTTGACGAGAGAGGAATACGCGTTGCGACGCCATGTCCCGTTGCTGGATCGCCATGGCCTCGGTCATGTGGTCGAGCGCGGCTTGGAGCTCGGCGATCCGTGCATCGCGCCATCGCAGTTGGTCGACACAGACGGGATTCTGACACGAATGCACGGTTGGCTCGGGACAAAACGCATGATACCCTACGGTCGTAGCAGCATCTTCGTGGAAGTTTCTTTCTTGTTCTTCCAGCGCCGCCGGCGTCATCTTGGAGTAACGGCGAAAGAGCGCAGTCTTCGACGCCTCGATCATGGCGCTTTGTGGTAACTCTGCAATTGGCTGCGCTGGTGGGTTGATATCATGTCTCTCGACTTCGTTGTCGAGCGGTCCACTCAACGACGTGTCGTCGTGCAGACAGGTTTCTGTTCTCGTGTCTTGGTCGTCGCCGTCCGCGATGTCGTCGTGGCCATCCGATTCGTCGTCTTCCCCACCACTAAGATCGTCTTCCACGGCGTCGCCCTCGTGGCTGACAGTTGATGCTTCTTCTCCTGCCATAGTGTCCACTTTGAGCTCTGTATACTGCGTGGGCGTCTGGTCCGCGGCGTCGAGGTCGGCGGCCGGCTCATCGCTGATGAGGTCGGGGTGTTTGACGGGCGCATCCTCGTGCCCGTCCACACCCGCCAGCCGCAGAGCGTCCACGTTATTATCCTCCATGCTGTGCCTTGCGCCCAAGCGATGAGGGATGCCCGAAAACCAAGGTCTGACCTGCTCCCATGCACCATCGCGACGTGTATTTCTGGCTTCTCGACTGTACCCATTCTAAGCACCTACCTTCGTGCAACATCTCGAAGCGAAGTGAAGGGTGCAATCAAGTTTCCGAGGTTTTCGAACACAGTCGATCCCATCTAGCCGTGCCTTTCCGTTTTTATCCGCCCTGACAAGTCGCATTTTCGTTGGCAGAAAAAAGGAAAACAGGTCGAAGAAGCGAGAAGGTTGATTCCGCGCAAGGCTCAGGAGCAAACCTGCGAACAAGAACGGGACCCCTGGAGCCACTTGGACGGGAACGCGCTGGGCGATAGAACTGTTCTAGCTGCCACCCGGACGGCTTCACGGACAGGGAAACGCGACGCGCCACCGAGTCGTCGGCGCTAGGGGCGCCCAACTCTTGGTTTTCCCAACACGCGTGGATTCCAACTGTTGTAAGTGGCCACAATGTCGGGTGGCACGCCAACGACCGAACGCGACGCCGAGCGGCTCGAAGATGAAGAGATGAAGGACGATGTACCGACGCCAACGACGCCTTCGACCTGTGGCTCGGCGTCAACCAACGGATCTGAGTCGGGCGCGAGCTCCCGCGCTGGCTCGCGCCGTGGCAGCGCGACTGAGACTACTTGGAACTTTGTGCAAATGAACATGACGCTCTTGCCGATCGCGCGACCACTTCCTGTAAGTATTCCCAGCCGCCTCCACGACAATTTGTTGGGCCGCTCAAAACCGCGCACGCCGACCGAGAAGCTCCACCATCGCGTCTTGCGCCACGCATCCAACATCAGCCCACGGCGCCAAGACGACAATATGCTCCGACGCCGCGGCTCGACATCGTCGGAGAATGGCACCGCTGCGTCGGCCCACATGATTCCACGCCCGATGGTCGCGGAACGGCAATTGTCGGCGCCGCTGTCGCTCTGTGGTAAGCGGAAATCCGATCACGACGACGACCACTATGTATCCTCACCGTCATCGACGTGGGAGGCGCCAAGCATATTGTACCGGCGACATATTGGAGCGCCATCGGATGAGAGCCGCGCACGGAGTTTTAGTGAAGAACTCGCAGCTGCCGACGCTGCGGCGACGTGCTCCGTTGATACTTATGCACTGAGTCGAAGCGCCAGTACGTCGACGGCGTCGTTTGCGGCGCGTGGAGCGCTGTTCAAGGACAAGCGTATTTTGGAAATCCAGGACGAAGAGCGCCGTCTCGTGCCCAACGAACGCGCCGGTGTGGCGTCGCCGACCAAGCGATCGCGTCGCGTCTGAACTAGAGACGCGATCGCTCTTATTATCTATTTCTCTACGTCACGACCAGAGATACACACCCGAACACATCGCACACAAATCGCATTCGCGTCCCGCGTATTTCTGCGCAATAAATAATTGATCGAACAACTTACTTCGTCATGCTGCCTCGATAGAATGCCATATCACATTGTGACACTCCAGTTTCCCACATCAACAACACGAACCATGGATCCGTTTGTCGAGCCGCCCGAGACGACGTTCGACCCGGACGCGTACATCCACACGGCCACGGGCAACAAGATTAGCCGCAAGTGTACGCTCTGCAGCGCCCACAACATTCACTTGCGCGGGAAAGCGATCATCGACCCCGACACGATCATCCGCGCGGACCTCGCGAAAGTCTCGCTCGGGAAACAGTGCGTCATCCGCAGCGCGTGCGTCGTCAAGCCGCCGATCCGCATCATGCCCACGTGCGTTCTTTAGGGGAAGCGCTTGTGAGGATGAGAGGCTGATAGTGCTGGTATGTTAGGGGCCTGGCGTTCATTTCTATGAAGATTGGCGACCACGTGTACATTGGCGAAGGCTCGGTCGTCGAGGCCGCGATGATCGGATCGCACGTGCAGATTGGGAAAAACTGTGTCATTGTACGCTGGCTGCATCGGATGGAATTCCAGGTACTAACGGCGGTCTCTAGGGCAAGCGGACGATCATCCGCGACTGCTGTCGCATCGAAGACAACACAGTTGTGCCGCCCGACTCGGTCATTCCGCCGTTCTCCCGCATCAGTGGCGTCCCAGGTGCATCACTTTAAGGGGGTGATCAGTAGAGCGCTTCTCATGTTTCATCATAGGGAAATTCATCGAAGACATGCCCGAGTCGACGCCCGAGCAGTGTGTCGCCCAGATCAGTCGGTACTTTGAGAACTTTACACCGCAAGCCAAGTGAGTCGAAGGTATTTAGAGCCATTTCTTGTTGCTGTTCAAAATGTGCGAGCGTTTGTCGGGACTCGATGGATGGTAAAAGGCCGGACCAGGGACATCGACTCTTGTTTGGCCGCCAAGTTCTCCGCCGCGCGACGTCACCGACTTGAATGCGGCGGCAGCGCCAGGGCGGTGCACGATCGTCCCCGAGTCGGTCAGCGGAAGCGCGACGTTATATGATCCAGGACCTGCAGCGCAACGCATGAGCTCCGAAGCCCAATATTCTCCACGGTCAGCAAACTCACCAATGTCGGCGTCACCGCTCTTCTTGGTCGGCAGTCGCCCAAAGCGATCGACGTTTCCTTTGTGAAACACGGCGCTCGTGTGGGCTCTTGCAATGTAATCATACCGCAAGGCTGCTTCGGCTTCCTGGGCGTTATATGCGCCGGGACCAGGCGGTAGCTTGGCTTCGTCTGGCGCATCCAGTCGCTTCGCTGTCGACCGGAATATCGACTGGGGCGAGCTATTGCCGCGACGTGGCTGGCTCAGTTGCAGTGGATTGTCGTACTGACCGGGCGCCGGCACGTCCGTGCGCGGCGCGAATCCCCGCGTGGTCTTGGACGAGAACGCTGACCGTGCGATATTGCGGGCAATGGCTGACGAAGTATGTGAGGCATTGTAGTCCCCAGGGCCAGGAACGCCTGCGACGACCGACGGCGTGAACTGGTTCGTGTTGCGAGCCTGACTTGCAAAGCTGGCCGAGCCGTATTTTTTGTTTTCGTGCTTGCGGTCCGCGCTATGTTGCAGCTGTCAGTTCGGTATCACATACAGCGTTAGTTGTCCACTTACCTCATGTTTTGGTACTGTCCGGGTCCCGGAATCGCGTCCTTGATGCGGTCATCGAACCGTTTGCTTTTCGATACAAAGCCTGTCGAGTACCCAAGCTTGGAGACGGATCCGGAATCGACTGTCGAGCGCACAAAACTTGGCGGCTTGTAGTACGATCCAGGGCCTGGCAAATCGGTCTATCATCCCACAGGTGTCATTAGTGGCAATCATCCATTCTCGTGGTGATGATACGGCACCTCGCTGTCGTTGAATCGCTGCGTCCGGATGCCAAAGGCGTCTCGCTCTGTTGCTTCGCGGTGCAATACAGTCTCGTACTTGGATGGGATCGACGACACGCGCTGATACGAAGCAAGCCAATCGAGTCAACAACGTATCACCCGCTCAAGTGAGTCGTATTCCTACCGACTGTGGATCGAGTGATGGCTGCTGCCGAACCGCAGCACCGCGCAAGACTGTGCCGCCCGTACGCGTCCCCACTTGGCGAAAGTTGGTGCGCGTTGGCTCGCTCAGGAGCCCATCGAGGTCGGCTGTCATTGCGAGTTTTCACACGGTTATTGGCAACCGGTAGCATCACGCCCATGCACCACTATAAATACGCGATCAGAGAAATATGACATAGAAGTATGTGCGCGACACGCAGGATCCTATCCATCCCAATGCATCACTTCCCAGCCCAATCATGAAGCGGCACGGAGGCAAGATGTTCGCTTCTGGCAAGTGCGTCCGTGTCGTTTCATGATTGAGCTCTTCGGACGGTGAGTGTTGGTCACTGGCTTGCGTCATTTCACACGCCAAAAGTCAAACCACTCTCCCGCGCTCATGACGTCGCCACTCTTATCGTTTGGGTACGTCTCTGTATGATCCCATCCATAAGGCGCGTGTATCGATATTGACAGCGTCGTTTGCAGGCTCATCACGGACGTCCAGCACGCCGACGTCGACGACGGCTGGAACTATGCGCGCACGCAGCAGCGGTACTACCGCCGCGCGCTCGTGCTGCTTCAGCGCGCGATCGACGAGTGGGTGCACGAAGCCACAACCAACAACAAACCGATTCGCTTCGCCGTCAACCTCGGCGACCTCATCGACGGCAAGAACCGGCCGGCTGGCACGACGCGCGCGGTGCTCGACGCTACGCTCGCGGCGTTTCAAACGTTCCAAGACCGCGTCGACGGGGCGAGTGTGCACCACATCATTGGCAACCACGAGCTCTACAACATGACGCAGCGCGAGTTTGAACGCGACCTCAAAATCGCGGATGCGCCGCAAATCTACTACGACTTTGCTATCGGCACGACGCGGTTTGTCGTGCTCAACGCCTACGGCGTGTCGAGTCTGGGGCGCCCGCGGAGCGACCCGATCGCGCAAGACGCAGTCGCCCTTTTACGACGCGTCAACCAGAACGCCGACCTCAACTCGCCGCTCGGACTACGACGAGAACAAAAGCGGTTCGTCGAGTACAATGGCGCCGTCGACGCGGCGCAGCTCGCGTGGCTCCAAGCGACGCTCGCAAAAGCGGAAAACGCCGACGAAAACGTCATCATCTTTACGCACATTCCGATCCACCCCAAGTCGTGTCCGTCGACGTGTTTGCTGTGGAACTACAAGGACGTCTTGGCGGTTATTCTCGAGTTCGCGACGAGCGTACGCGCTGTGTTTGCGGGTCACGTCCACAGCGACGGGTATGCTGTGGAGCGCGGCGTGCACTTTGTCGTGTGCGATGCCGTGCTGGAGTGCGACTCCGAGGCAGGGGAGACGGCGCACGCGGTTGTCGACGTCTACGCGAATAAGATCGTCGTGAACGGGTACGGAAAGATCCCGTCGCGCGAGCTGTTGTTCCAGTGAGAACATATTTTTTTTGTGCTGCAACATACTTTCTTCATTTTCTTCAACTCCGTTGTATTATCTCAAAGCGTCGAGCGGAACGACATCGCTGTAAGTGGGCGCGTCCGATCGCCAACGAATGCATTGTTGGTGTTGGAAGGACGCCAACAAAACGACGCACGAAAGGGGAGAGAGATTCCGCCATCACGAGCGCGATTCCAACACAGCGACGCGACCACGCGCTGGAGCCGCAGACGAGAACGACGGGAGGCACATTTAGTGGTGGGCCTCCTCGCTGTGCGCGTGCGCGTGGCGGTGGTGAGCCCACCACTCGACACCAACGCCCGTGGCGCCAATAATCAGCATCATGTGGACGATCGGCTTGGAGCTGCCAATTTTTCCCAACAAACCAACGAAACCACGTCAGGAAATCTGCCAACAAATATCCAACAATCCATATTCCTAAACCAACGCACCTGCCCGTGTGGATGTAGCGCTGGCCGTAGCCCTGGACCCACTTCTGGAAGCGGCCAACCGGCGGGTTGGCACCGCGAGCGGCAATGCCGGCGCGGGCGCGGGCAGCGAGGTCGGCCGTGGCCGTGCGCGCTGCCGCGTACTCCTGCGCGAGCTTCTCCGGGTTCGTGTCCGCGAGGCGGCGGATCTCTTCGAGCGTGTACTCCTTCATGGCGTCAGTCGTGTGGGCGGCTTGGGCTCTCTGGTGGAATCAAGCGCAAGCCAACGCGCCACACAACCGCACAGCGCCTCCCCCCAATCAACGGCGGGCAGAATCACCGCTCGAAACCGGTATCAATATCGGTATGGACAGAAAGTGTATAGTGTAACTCATGGCGTATACTGTACCCTCGGTAACCTGGTTATTTCAGTACGCCAAACAACGAAAGGAAAGCCCGAGCTGCCCGCGCGGCTTGTCAAACGACCCAAGGGTCCGCACGTTGCACGCATAGCATCACCACACAGACTATCGGTGAGTTGGAAATGGTGAGTCCCCGGCACTGATCCGTCGTCTTAGGAGACCAAGACGTCGTGGTCATTTAGTAATCACCGTAAACGTCGTTGTGATTCACACAACTTGTGAAGCCATGCTCTTCACAACGTCAGTGAACAGTGGGAGTCATCCATGTTTTACCTTCAAAATTCCATTTGCATAAGTAAGTTTTGAAAATGTTCTATCAAGGGTTCTTGCATACAGTATCTGCTATCACAGTATCATTATCACCCAACACAGAACTCGCACCCAATTCCACAGGTCCGTTCCGGAGGTTTCGCACGTCCGAATCCAGCGCCGAAGTGTTGTTGTGCCGCGCCAAGATCCTGTCGTGTCAACAACCAAGTTCAAGGCTCGCGACCACCAGAACCAACTTCCACCACATTTCCAGACCAACGCCCAAGGACTAACCGCCACGCGCCGACAGGACCTAACCTTCACACGTCTCAGATCATGTCGGGCAGCAAGTATCCGCACCTGCTCAAGCCGCTGGACCTGGGCTTTACGACGCTCAAGAACCGCGTGCTCATGGGCTCGATGCACACGGGCCTGGAGGAAGGCAAGCAGCTCACGCGGCTCGCGGCGTTCTTTGCCGAGCGCGCGCGCGGCGACGTCGGGCTCATTGTCTCGGGCGGCGTGGCGCCGAACCGCGCGGGCCGCGTGAGCCCGCTGGCCGCCAAGCTCACGACGCAAGGCGAGATCAATGCGCACAAGGAAGTCACGGCCGCGGTGCACGAGAACGGCGGCAAGATCGCGATGCAGATTCTGCACAGCGGGCGGTACGGATACCACCCGTTCAACGTCGCGCCGTCGCCGATCAAAGCGCCGATTGGCTGGTTCACGCCCAAGGAGCTCACGCACAAGGCGATTCTCCAGACGATCAAAGACTATGCCACCTGCGCCGCGAATGCGCGCGCCGCGGGGTACGATGGTGTCGAGATCATGGGCTCGGAAGGATACTTGATCAACCAGTTTATCGTCGAGCACACGAACAAGCGCACGGACGAGTGGGGCGGCGCGTACGCGAACCGCATTCGCTTTCCCATTGAGATTGTCAAGGCCGTGCGCCAGGCCGTGGGCAAGGACTTTATCATTGTCTACCGCCTCAGCATGCTCGATTTGATTGAGAAAGGCTCGTCGTGGGAAGAGATTGTCGAGCTCGCGCAGCAGATTGAAGCCGCAGGTGCGACGATCATCAACACGGGCATTGGCTGGCACGAAGCGCGCATCCCGACGATCGCCACGAGCGTCCCGCGCGCCGCGTTTGCGCACGTGACCAAGAAAATGATGGGCAATGTCGGCATCCCGCTCATTACGACGAACCGCATCAACGCGCCGGACGTGGCCGACCGCATTATCGCTGAGGGCTGCGCCGACATGGTCTCGATGGCGCGTCCGTTCTTGGCCGACCCCGAGTTTGTCAAGAAGGCCGCCGAAGGCCGCGAAGACGAGATCAACACGTGCATTGGGTGCAACCAAGCGTGTCTCGACCACACGTTCAAGGGCATCACGGCGAGCTGCCTCGTGAACCCGCGCTCGGGCTACGAGACCGAGATCAACTTCACGGCGACCGAGACGCCGCTGCGCGTTGCTGTCGTCGGCGCCGGCCCCGCCGGTCTCTCGTGCTCGACGACCGCGGCCAAGCGCGGCCACGAGGTCACGCTCTTTGACCAGGCAGAAGAAATTGGCGGCCAGTTCAACATGGCCAAGGTCGTGCCTGGCAAGGAAGAGTTTCACGAAACGCTCCGGTACTTTGAGAAGCAGCTCAAGCTCACCGGCGTCAACGTCAAGCTCGGGAAGCGCGTGAGCGCCGACGACCTCGTGGGCTTTGACCGCGTCGTCGTGGCCACGGGCGTGCTCCCGCGCGAGCTCAAGATCCCGGGCGCGGACCACCCCAAGGTCGTGAGCTACATTGACGTGCTCAAGCACAAGGCTCCTGTTGGCAAAAAGGTCGCGGTCATTGGTGCCGGCGGCATTGGCTTTGACGTCTCCGAGTTTGTGACGCACCACGGCAAGTCGCCGTCGCTCGACGTCAACTTGTTTGCGAAAGAGTGGGGCTTTGACGTGACCAACTCGGTGCGCGGCGGCATTGCTGGCATTAAACCAGAAATCCCAGAGTCCCCGCGCGAGGTCTACTTGCTCCAGCGCAAGGCGACCAAGCACGGCAAGGACCTCGGCAAGACCACGGGCTGGATCCACCGCGCGTCGCTCAAGTCGCGCAATGTCCAAATGATTGGCGGCGTCAAGTACAACAAGGTGGACGACGAAGGTCTCCACATTACCGACAAGAAGGGCCAGAACAAGGTCTTGGACGTCGACACGGTCGTGGTCTGCGCCGGCCAAGTGCCGCTGCGTGAGCTTGAGGAGCCGCTCAAGAAGGCCGGCGTCACGGTCTTCCGCATTGGCGGCGCCGACGAGGCCGGCGAGTTGGACGCCAAGCGCGCGATTGACCAGGGCACGCGCCTTGCGGCTGTGATTGAGACGGCGACACCGGGCGAGCCGCTCCAGGCCGCGCCGACGCTCACGTCGCAGATTTTCCAGTTTTTCGGCAAGTGGCAAAAGTAGAAATGGCCCGACGCGCAGGTCCGAAAGCATTGGTGGAGCCACAACGTAAAATGTATCATTTTGGTTTCATTCCCGGTCTCCGTTATTTGTCCTGTTGCTTACGCTTACTCGTCGAGGCGCGGTCGCTTGGTCGCACGGAGGTCTTGGAAAAAGCCCTGGATGTCTTCAGCGCGCACGGTCTTGCCCGACGCCGCAAACGTCGCGAGGTACGACTGGAGCTTTTCCTTCATGTGGTTGTACCCCACGGCCATCTCGACCTGCTGCTCGTGTGTGAGCTTGGACTGGAACGCGCGCTCAGCCGCGGCTTCGAGCGTCGACATGGCCGACTCCACACTGGAACTCACGACCGCGTCGTCGGTTGTCGCGCCAGACGTGTCCTGCTGCTTGGCGCGCTCTTCGTACGCCTGGAGCGTGTCCTCGGGGTCCATGAGGAACGCGATCTTGGCCTTTTCAAAGCGCGCGACGCATTTCGAGCAGCTACAGAGGCGCGTGCGCCACTCGCGCGACCAAAACGTCGGTTCCACGGCGACCTCCGTCGCGTCCGTCTTCTGCTGCAGCGCCTCGAGCACGCACGTCGTCGTGTCCACAGGCTCATCATGCTCGAGCGCTAGGTAGGCTGCGAGAAACGGATGTTTCGCCATGCACGCGCGGCACATGAGCTCGTCAAACGCGTCGGGGAGCGCGCGCGTCTTGTCATCGAAAATGTGCTCTTCGTGGAACCAGTCTTCGCACACGATGCACTGGACCATGACTTCGGGCGTCGTCCGCTCCGGGTCGGGGTACGGCCGGTGGCAACTGCAGTATGTCCCGACAAAGTTTTGCGAGTAGACGTTGCGGTCATTGAGCGCGTCTTTCTCGGGCAAGAGCGTGCACTTGGCGGTCTCGGGGAAGCGGCTATTGCCGCAGTCGCACCGAAAGTCGCGCTTCGTGTAGAGCTCAATGAGCTCGTGGTCGGCGTGGCAGTGGTAGCTGCACGCGAGGCAGACGCCAGCGACGTTGCCGCTCTCGAGCGGTCCGGGCGTGCACGTGAGACAGGCGTACAGCGCCTGGCGGTAGTACCCGAGCTCGTAGCTGCAGTGCTCGTCACTCGCGTCGCCGAGCACGGCTTCGGCCGTGTCGTTGAGCTCGGTCTGCTCGCGCAAGACCTCGTGGAGCGTCACGACCGGCTCCTCTTCTTCTTCATCTTGTGCCGCCTGTCCGGCGTCTCCTGATACGTGTGACGGCTCGTTCGACGCCACTGCCGCTGCTCTCTTTACTGGCGCATCGCTTGGCGTTGCTGTCGCCGCTGGGGCGTTCGTAGGAGCCGCAAAAGTGGTCGCGTCGGTCGCGTCGTTCGTTCCCGCCATTTTCAAGAGTGCGCCCAGAATCGACCCACAGCCTCATCCGATCGATCGTTTCCAAAACACGGTAGGTTTGTATCCAAAACTTGCGATAAGGTTTCGAGGAAAGAAAACCCAAATATTGAGAAAGGCAACCGCACATTGATCTCTATTACTCGATTAACCGCACGACTTCGACGACGGCAAACTTGGCGTCGGCCGCGCGCAGCGCTTCCTTGAGCTCCTTCTTGAGCGCCTTGTCGTCCTTAGTCGAGAGCTTTTCGTCTTTGATCTGCTGAAGGAGTTGCTCGCGGAGTGCCGAGAGCTCGAGCTCCTTGCCCGCTGCCTTCTTGAGCGCGGCCTTGATGAGCTTGGGCCACTTGAGCTCTTTCCCTTCGGCCGTCTTGGACTTCTTCGTGCCATTCGCTGGCCCTTCCTCCTCATTGGCGTCCGTCTTGCGCTTTTTGTCGCTGCTGTTGTCAGTCGTCTCGACCGCCTTCTCCTTCTTGGCCTCTTGCTCGGCCGCCGCCGCCGCCTGTTCCGACGCCTTGTACGCGTCTTCAAAGACTGTCCAGACTTTTTCGATCGTCGCTTGGTCGTGCATCGCAATGCTGTTCTTCATAAAGTTGACAAACTTTGGCTTCTTGCGCGGGACATTGTCGTACGCGGCGACGCGGTCGAGCACGTTCTGGAGTTTCGCGTCGCTCGGCGCCTTGGCGTTGGCGACGACGTCCATCCAGCGCTCTTGCGGCGACATCTTTTTGTTCTTGGCTTTGTACAAACTGCCTTCGTACTTTTGCGCTTCCGACACGCAGCTCGTGTGTGCGGCATAGTCGTTGCCTTTGAACACGACGCTGCAGTCGACGCAGCTCACGGCCCAGCAGTTGCGGCAGCGCGCGGCGTGCGCGTCGACCTTGTTCTTCTTGAGGGATTCATTGCAGCCTTCGCACACGAAAAACACCATCGTCACGCGCTCGAACGATGCAAAATGGGACGTCGCTTGCGCGCAAATCACGCCAATCATCTCATGAGCCAGTCACGAGCAGGTCCCCGTCTAAACCGATCATCAATTTCCAAGAGATATTGGCAGTCGAGACGACATACCGGTACCGTACCGGTCGAAACTACTTCAACACTATCATGAGACCTACGCTTCGTTCATGAGCGCCGTGATCTCCTTGTAGTCGCTCAAGAGCGAACTGAGCTCGTCCGAGTACTTGGTCGTCACGACAACGTCTTCGGACATGGCCATTTCGGGCTTCATGAGCGTAATCTTGAACTGCTGGTACGTTCCGCCCCAGTGTATGACTTCGTGGTAGTCGCAGAACGTGAGCAGCGCGCCGTCGCGGCCAATAAAGTGAATGCCGAAGCAGTTCACGCCCAACACAAAGTAGCTCGGGACGTCGGCACCCAAGAACGAGCTGAGGTCGCGCTTGGCCGAGCTCGTGCGCGTGAGCAGCTTGCACGGGAAGAAACTCGCACCGTACAGGCGGTGGCGCGCTGCTTCTTCAATGTAAATGCGCTGGAGCTCGCTCACAGCCAAGAGCATGTCGTCCATCATGAGGTTTGCACGCCAAAAGTCGAGCACGATAGCGGCCCAGTCATCTTCACTGTGGATGGCCTGCCACTCGACCGGCATGTAGTCGTAGACGTTCAGGTCCAGCATCTCGTCAATGGTCTGGGGGAGATCGTCGCCACAATCGATCGCAATCGCCAACGCTGTGAACCGCACGACCGCTTCTTCTTCGAGTAGCAACAAGTTGCCCTTGATAATCTCGTCTTGAACTTGAATGTACATCAGTCGGTCGTACATTTCGTCTTCGTACCGCAAAACATACAGCGGGTGCAGTCGGATCTTGAGCTGGAACTTGAGCTCGCGACCACGAATGAGTTCCTTCTCGAAAATGTCGCCAAGGAACACATCGCTATTGAGGAATGTCGGTGTCGACAAAAACTTGTGAAAGTAACTCGCTGCACTAGGCGCCGCGGTAGCTGGCGTTGCTGGAGTGCCGGTGGCCGCCAGAGCTTCATCGCCTTCCAGTCCTGTGCCAACAAACGAGGCGCTTGGCAGTCCGCTCGCTGTAGAATTCGATCGGCTCGAAGCGCCATGTTTCTCAGCGACGGCGCAAAGGCTCAGAAACTTGCTGAAACGGTCATCAAGGCCAAGGAAATGAGCGCATATCTCGACCAAATTCTCCACCGTGAGTTCTGGTGTGACGGGGAACTCTTCGGCGAGTGGCGTTCCATCCAGCAGCTCCACGGTGCACAGAAATGGAGGTCGCGCCTCGTAGCCACGGATTTCTTCGATACTTGGAATGAATCCTGTCGCGCCGTTCGATAGCAAATTCTCGAGCTTCTTGAGCGAGTAGGCTGCAAAGTTGCGCACCAACCTCCAGAAGCTGTTCGACTCGGTCGTTTGCGACTTCAGGAACAAAAGCACGTACTTCTCGAGCGCGTCGGACGGCGGAAACGATGTCGCGCACATCGCAAACAGTGACCAGCCCCGAATGCTGCTATCACGTTTCGGATTCTTCGTCAACTGCTTCATCAGTTGTAAATATATCTCGTCGACAAGCGAGCTCTTGACGAGACCAATCTGGAGAATAAACTGGGCCAACATTTCGCGGTAAAACACGATGCGATCACGCATGTAGCCGAGGACGCAACGATTGATCGAGAGTGCCAGTTGACAATCCGACGGGTCCTCTAATATCGACAGACTCTGGGTAAGTGCGCGTCCTTCCCAGGATAACTTGCGCGGCGTGATGCTCGTCCGCGCATCGACAGTAGCATTGCTGCCACTACGAAGGCGCTCAAACTGATGGAACGCATCAGCATCTCGCTCTGCCCGCATGTCTCCTCTGTCAGCTCCGGTTTCGTTGTATTCCCCATCCCACCCGGTGGTGTCCGACATCATCCGAGTGAAATCTGCTTTCGAGCTTCGTGGTGGGGGCAGATCGTCTTCATCAAAAGTTGACGCAGTTCCGATCGTCGACATCGATGGACGATCTCCGCTTGTCAGGGTGCTCCTTCGCGCCGCGAAAATCTTGTCTTCGGCCTTCGTAAGAAGTCGACTGTGCACGCCTGCTTTCTTGGCTGCTTCTAGTGTGGCTTCAAGTTTACTCACAGACAACGTCTCGGGTGGTAGCTGTATCGCCGATTGCAGGCGCTTCGCGGCCGTGAGGCAGTTATCCAACCTGCGTCGGAGCGTTTGCGCGGCTCGCTCGATCTCTTTTTGCCGTTCGTAGGGAATGTTTGCTCGTTCACTGACAAAGGGGTGCAGCTGCTGGGACACAAGCTCCAAGCTATCTTCACGCACTTCAGCATTTTTATCGAGACGTCCCGTAAAGAACCGGACAACAGCAACCAGCCCAATGCTCGCCTCAGAGCCCCCTGTCTTCTTCTCTTGAATCGACTGGTAGGCATCGAAAAGTGAACTAAAGGCGGTGACGTCATTGTAGCCCAGACCGATTGCACGCTGGAACACTTCTTCAATGAGCCCAAGATCACGACGAGAGAGTGCACGCTGGATCGCTTGTTCCACGTCAACGACCTTGAGGTGCCGAGAAATCTTCGCATCGAGCAGCTGGTCCAACTCGGGGGGATTCCCAGCCTTCAGTTTTTGCAATTCTTTCTCGCCACTAGTATTCCAAATCTGACTCAACGCACGAGCGAGCGAGATCTTGGCCTTCTGCGCTGGAGAAGGTGGCTTCGACGCAGCTGCCTTCAAGGGCGGTTGAGACGCGGCAACTGGAGGGCTGACTCCACCTGCGGCCATCAGTTTGTCTCTTTCGCGCTCGGCGTTCTTCAAGTTGAAATCCCACTTGGCCAAACCTGCATCTACTGCTCCATCAATTGCTTCGTTCAAGAGCTCGAGATCTTGGGATATTTTCGCAATGTTCAAGAACTTGAGAATGAGTTTGCGTTCGTTTGCAACACTGATATTTGCAAGCTCGTCTTCCACGCGCTTGCTGGCATCGATCATCAGCGGAGTTGGTGGTACACCAAGTGCACGCATTCTCTTCAGAACACGTTGAGCAGCAATAAGGTTGTCTTCGTTCATCGCCTTGTCGAGTGCAGCCAACAGTGCTGTTGGATCAATATCCGACGCGGTTTCATCAAACGGAGCATCATCTTCTTCTTGAATATCCCCAGTTTGCTCAGTTGTGCCTTGATCGGATTCGGCAGTGTCGTCATATTGAGACAGTATCGCCTTCACGTCCGGGAAACGATCTTCCAAGCCAAACTCGACTGCCTTGAGTGCAGGAGGTAGAACAACCTTGAGAATGGTATCGTTCGGAGATCCTGTAGAAGCCTGCAACTCCTTAAGCGCATTTGTGAAGTTTTCGACGACACTCTTCTCCTCTAGGGCTCGAATAATCATCATCGTTGCGAGCTTTCGCTCCAATGACTCCATCGATGCTTCTTCAAGTGTCGCAAGTGCACCCATGAGCGCATCTGGATCCTTCTTGATGATCGAAGACCGGAGTTGTTGATTCATATGTGCCGTGCGTTCAGCTTTACCAGCATTTGCATTTTTATTTGTCCTCAGCTGACGCTGGAGGTCCTTGAGCTCCTCAGCTGACCAATGAGGGCACCACTTCTCCGAACTGGCGACAGCGTAGTCGATGAGGGCAACATGGCCATTGCTTCGGGCATCTTTAATCACAGACTCGACGTACGCTTCTTCATCCAGGCGAGACAGAGATCGCTTCGCTTCTCGCAGGACTCGGATATCCTCGACTCCGCGCTTTCCTAGCACGTTGCCGCAGTCGTTGAGAACTTGAACAACCTCATTACCCGCATGATTCTTCATCGCCCGCCGTAAATCCTTCATCAGTTGCAGTATCCGTGCAGACTTCTTTCGAGAAGCACCACGCAGCAAGTTCCTCTGGATCATCGTTGCACATGCGTTCAAATACAGCGATCGTGCCTGCTCAAGCTTCTTCCACTGATGACTCGTCAAGTACACCGTTGCCTTCCCCACGACGAAATTCTCCTCTTCAAGAACTCCAATAGCAGAAAGAGCTCGCAAGAGGGACTCCAGCGTGCCTCGGTGGCCACAGATGCTCTTATACCGCCGGAAGAAATGATTGTGCGTGAGTCGCACGCTGTAGACTGACCGACTGGCACGGACGAGATCCACGAGATGCGCGTCTCGAATTTGCTTCATGACAAACTCGGAATCGAATGCTCCTTCTTCCATGTCTGGGTTTGGCTTCATACACACCAAAAAGTTCTTCCCAGTATGATTGAGCGCATTGAGCAGTGCGTCCGCTTGGTTCATCACATCAGTGCACGCAGAGTCTCCACTCTTTGAGCTCTTCTTCGACGTCGCAAACTTCGACTGCGGTCCACTTGCTTTGGTTTGTTTGCCTGCGGCAGCCGCGACTTGAGACGCCCCAACAGCGTGAAGCACTGCGTTCTTCGAGGAGTGCATGATCGCCCCGCATGTTGCCGAAATTGAAAGTGAGTTCTTCGTCGAGAGCCCTTTCCCAGAATATGTGACTTTGCCGCAATAGTGCTCGACAACGAACAGGGAACGCCACTCCCTCGACGGCGTCAGGTACTCACTCGTGACGTCCTGGCCGAGGTTGGGGCGTGAGATCGTTGGGACACCTTCATTCCCGGCGAGAATCTTGGCAACCAGATCTTCGTCGTTCGGCGATCGAACCTTGCTGTGCTCATTGAGCAGCGCGAATATACCAAATGGTACGTTCTCAAACAAACTCAAGCACTCGTCAAGCCCGCCTGCAATGTCGAACTGCGCGTTCTGCGTGAGGCGATACTCCACATGCTGCGATTCTGCATCCAGATCGGCGAGGTTGGTCGCAAGCGTGTTCTGGATGTAAAAACTGTGGACTTTTTCGCTCCAGTAGTTGAAGCACAGTTGATCAAAGCCGTTGTACTGCGTGCCGCTGCCGCCGTTTTGAATGTTTTCAAAGCCGACAATGTCGAGGACGTGAATTCCCTGAGAGCTGAGCACAAGGTTGGACTTCTCGTACCGATCAAAAATGCCACCGAGAATGCCATTCATGGTCTCGACGAGGAAGCTGAAGAGTGACTCGTACAAGCTGCGAATAAAGGTATCACGCGCCTTTCGTGCTTGAGAGACCGTCACGACCTTGAGAGACGAGACAGTCTTGTTGTTCGCATCTTTAGAGAAGAACTGGCGGGTTCGGAAGTAGTTATCCAACACTACAGGCTCCACTTCAAGCAAGCGGGAGGCGAGAACAATTTGGTTGGGATCCTTGAGCGCACATGCAACTCCGCCAGATGAAGAGCTATCAGTGCCCTTGCCTTCTGATTGCGTCGTGTCCGGA
This sequence comes from Pythium inflatum, assembly GCA_023336345.1. Classification (NCBI taxonomy): domain Eukaryota; phylum Oomycota; class Peronosporomycetes; order Pythiales; family Pythiaceae; genus Pythium; species Pythium inflatum. The sequence goes on along the minus strand of JAADWR010000009.1, from coordinate 16,087 downwards.
ACAAAATCGACATTACCGAGGTGGAGAATCGCGGCAATGATGCGAACTATTTCCATGCGCTGGTTCTTGCGGATCCGGAGCGCCGAAAAACTCGACATCAGATCACGATAGTCACGCGCATCCATGGCAGCAGTATCGGCAGGGCGAGTCGAGTCCGTTGCGCTACTAGTAGTGCGCAGAAGGGCAAAATCAGCTGCCGACTTGTTGAGCTCCAGCGCGTCTCGCAGCGTCGGGTCATGCTGCACACCCGCGAGCACTTGATAAAACACGTGAAAGTTGCGCTCGTACTCGCGACGCTCAATGACACGGGACTTTTCAAAATAGTGCGTCGTGAACCCGCCACCAATGACGTATCCGTGCCGGCTGAATTCGACCGAAATCATCTTTGCGAAACGCGACGAGTTCGGGTTCTGCGGCGTCGCGGCATTGCCAAAGGCTTCGAGCACGGTAAACGCATGGAGAATCTGTTGACCGATCGGATGCAGCACTCCGGGATCGCTCTCAGCATCCGATCGGATCGGATTCTCACCAATTTCACACAGGTACTGCACTACGAGCTTGGCAGCTTCGGATTTACCGGATCCCATGCCACCGAGTATAATCACAGCTTGGTCTTCGGCGGCTTCCTGCATGCACTGAATAGCATTCTGAGCAACGGCAAAGACATGCGGTGGGGCGTCGTTCGTGGTCTCAGAATCCGACTTGTCGTGGCTGCGGTTGTACGCTTGCATGTGGTCGGGCGTAAAGATCGGGAGCGGCACGACCGGGTTTATGCACACGAGGACGCGATCGACCCACGTATATACCTGTTCCATGCGGAAGCGCGAGCGCAGCGTGTAGAGCACAACGTTCTCCAGCTGCGTCGTCGAGAACACGTCGTGACGGCCGCTGTCGCCACTCGCCATGAGCGCGAGGCTGCTGAGGTCGTGGATCTCGAGCGACGGCTTGGTCTTGGGGTGGTGGATCAGCGGCAGACGCACGAGCGCGCGCTCGTCGCGGATCTCGCGCTCTTCGCCTTCTTCCGTGTGCACAACGACCACGGGCTGCTCGTGGTCTGTGGCTTCGTCGTAATAGTACCCCATGCGCGCCACGACGGCCGGCACGCAGAGCGACCCCGGGTCGCTCACCCACACATAGTCGCCTTCTTCAATCGGCGGCGGCGGCGGCGTCGACGGCACTTTTTTGCCGCGCGAGCTCCCGCTCATGCGCGCTTGAGCTGGAGAGCTGGCATACAGCGACGTGACGGCTGTGAACGATGACCGCGCGGCCGGGGACATAGGGCCGTTCGCGTCGACCATGCCAATGCGCTGCTGCGAGTTGGGGCGCGACCGCGGCTGGCGCGCAGAGGACGTGGCTGCGTGATGCGCTTGCGCTGCTGCGGCGGCTGCTGCAGCTGCCGCGGCCGCCGCGGACGGCGACGCTTGGCGCATGCTATTGCTGCCGTTGCCGTAGCTGCCATACTCGTAGGACGAGCCGTACCCCATGGGTACGGGGGGTACGCTGCTCCCCCCGGCGGGCGCGCCTTGGGATCCGCAGAACGGACTCGAGCGATAGGCCGCGGCCGTGGGCGTCGAGTGGTTCGACGACGACGCTGGCGCCGGCGGCGGCACGCGGAAGCTCCGCGTTGGCTCCATGACGCGCGTGTTGTTGTGGGGAAGGAAATGCCACCGACAACAACACAATACGGGACCGCGCTCTATTCGAGCGCTGTACAGAGAGACAGCAGCAACGACGAGTGATGGTCTGGATGCGAACTGAAATCATGATTAGGGAGTTTATCTTCAATCCTGTTTAGGGTGGTTCGATCGCGGGGCTTCAAGGGCGTGGACAAGAGCGTAGGCGTTGGCCATGAGCATGGTCGCCGCGACCATCGTGAGGGCCGACGATCGACAGGCGTAGACGAGGCCGTTGAGCGTCACGAGCACGAGCGCTTTTTTCGCCGTCGAAAGCGCGCAAAACTCGCCGAGCCAGTGCTCGCAAAAACGCGTTTCCACCGGCGTGTGGACCACGACGGTCTCTTCGACCAGCGTTGCATCAGGCACGAGTGGCAGTGGCAGTGCCACATCACTAACTGACACAGTCGTCGTGTCACTTGGCGGGCACTGGAGAGCATCGGTCTCGTCGTCGTCCGTCTCGTCATCGTCGTCTTTCGCTTCTTCTTCGTCGTCGTCCTCTTCGTCGTCGTCTTCTGATTCCTCGTCTTCTTCGTTGGGACTCGAGGGCTCGTCAGTCTGCGGTGTTGTGACGTTCCGTTTGCTCCGCCGCTTGAGCTGCGCCGTCAGAATCGCCGTCGAAATTGCTTGTTCCCACTCGGTGTACTCGCTCTGAGACGCGGCACAGAGCTTCCAGCACCGCTTGCGCGCGCGAACCATAAACAGAAACGGCGTCGGCGCCGATTCGTCCTGACTCGTGATCGCCAAGCACGCATTCTTGGTCGCCAAATTCATATTCGCAAGCGACAGACCTTTGCGCGACGCGGCTTCCGAGTCGTAGTAGCGCAATTGCGCTTTGCGCGCGTCGAGCACAAACCACTTGCGGTACCAATTGCGACCGCGAAACTTGACATTGCGCTCGACAATGAGCAAACCGGTTTTCAACTGCGACGTCGAGTTGTGCCGCGTGCGCGTGAACGGCTTGGTAATGAGCGACAGCGACGTGTTCATGATCTGCCGCGGGTACAGCGACGGGTTCCGGCTCTGGGCAATGTACCCTGCACGGCGGCCGTCGACCATCGGCGAGCCATCGCCCACGGAACTCCCAAGCTCCGTTCCACTACCAAGAGCGTCTGTGTGCAGCGAAAGCGTTCGGACTTGGTCGACTTCGGCCCAGTAGACCAAGAACTTGGTCTTGCTCCACGTATACGTATTGTCCCAGTCAAGCGTCAGCGTCCCGGCCTCGGTGCACTTGAACGAGCCTTTCACGGGCTTGAGCTGCGACTCTTCGCGCGAATACACGCGCACGGTCGTGCCATTAAACGTCGCACTGAAGCCAATGTTGTGCTTCTTGGTCGTAAACTGCCACGACGCCACGTCGCCGGCGTGCTGGAGGTGGAGACTCACAGAGAACGACTGGCCCGCGCGCACCGAGACGATCGTCCCGGGCAACCCATCGAGCATCTTGGTCGGTACAGCATCGTCGTCTTCATTCGCTTCTGCCTCTGGACACTCGTCCAAGAATTCGCGGAGGAGTTTCGACTGCCGCACTTCGGTCAGCGCCACGAGCTGCCCGAGGTACTCGTTGAGTTCCGACGTCTTTTGCTCAATGTACTCATTGTCGAGTCGCTTCTTCCGGAAACTCGGTATGTCTTTGGGGAGGTTGGATTTAGGAAACTTCTTTTGAAGGAGCGCGTGGAGGTCGCGAAACTGCTGGTGACTTCGGAGCGCTTGGTACTCGTCCGTGTGGTCTTCAAAACGCGCGACGACCGTAAACAGCGTGTGGTACGACGCGCGCTCGGGCATAATACGCAGCGGATCCAGCGCTTTCTTCTTGGGCGACGGGCATTTTTGGATGGTGTGGGCCTCAATGCCACAGCTCACGAGCGGTTTCTTGGGCAATCGAGACGCAGGCGGCGTTGACGCGACGGGCGACGCACAGGAGCCTACAGGCGACAGCTCGGGCGATGGAGGCACTGTGGGCCGCACGGAAGTGTTCGCGTCCATGACCATGCTGTGCGTGCTTTCGATGGCGAGCGCGGAGGCGTTCGAGCGCTTCGTGTCGGCGTGAAGACACGATGGGCGCTGTACGCGACCGTCAGGGCAGCCTGTTTTTAGACGAGACAGGTTGGGTTATTGTGGGTCGGCGAGAGTGTCGCTGAGACCGTCTCACGTTGAAGTTGACTCAACGTACTTGAATGGGTGAATTGGCCGTCGATGTGAGACGTTCCAGATCTATGTGTAGAACGGTCCTACCCTCAACAACCACCAACTGTGTCATGTCCGACCTCGGCATTCGCGCGTGCGTGGCACTCGCACCTCTGCTCCTCTTCCTCGTCGTTCTTCGTCCCCACAATTGATCTTGCCACGCGCCACCAACAGCTCCCGACCACCTTCTATCACAATGCAGCACGTGGAGACCGACGACTTTTTCAAGAGCCAAGTGGCCAAGGACGCGTTCACGGTCGCGTCGTTCTCGGCGCCGTGGTGCGGCTCGTGCAAGCAGATCAAGCCCAAGGTCGAGGCGCTCGCGACCGAGCTCGCGGACAAGGCGGTGCGTCTCCGACAGAGTGGCTACTGACGACTGCTAGTCCTAATCGCTTGTGCGTTTCTAGACCTTTTTGAAGCTCGATGCCGAGGAGCTCGAGGATCTGTTTGAAGAGCTCGAGGTCGAGAGCTTCCCGCACTTTCGCGTCTACAAGAACGGCGAGCTCTTGGGCGAGTACACGGGCTCCAAGATGGAAAAGGTCGAAGAGTTTGTGCGCGCGAACGTGCAGTAAGTAAAGCCCATCCATCCACAGGGCATTGACCCGCCTCGGTCATGTCTCCAATCCATCAATATAGAACACCCATGCACACGACTTTACTATGCTCGCGCGGAAGACGTTGCTGCTTGGAAAGCTGACGTCTCTGCAATGGGCACGACCTCCTTGCCCACGGTCTCCGCTAACCACAACACGTCACTAAAAAGGGGGAGCTCCCCATCCTCCCACTTTGGATCGAAATTTTGCTCCCGTGATCATGTGAAGAGCGCATCTGCTGCGCCTCACTTGCGCATTGAGACTACTGCGCACGATGTCACCGCCGCCGCCGCGCCGTCCGCTCCTCCTCCTCTGCGGCGACTCGCTCACGCAGGACGCGGCCATGCCCGCGACGCTCGGCTGGGGCATTTTGCTCCAGCACGCGTACGTGCGGTCGGTCGACGTCGTGAACCGCGGGCTCTGCGGCTACAACACCAAGTTTTTCATAGAACACGCGCTCCCCATGATCCGCGAAGAGCTCGAGACGCGGTTCGCGCCCGCGCTCATTACGCTCTGGCTCGGCGCGAACGACGCGTCGCACACCGACGGCTGCGAAGCGCGGCTGCATGTGCCCTTGGACCAGTACAAGGAGAACTTGGCGCTGATTGTCGAGACCTTCCAGAAGCTCGCACCGCAGACCAAGATCCTCTTGATCACGCCCGCGACGATTGACGACGACCGCCGCCGGAGCATCCAGGTCAAGGAGCTCGGGATGCGCCCAGAAGATCCGATCGATCGCAGCAATGCGCAAAACAAGATCTACGCCGACGCGTGCGCCGGTGTCGCTGCGCAAACGGGCGTTGCGCTCTTGGATCTCCACACGTTCTTTATGGAGCAGTACCCGGAAAAGCACAATCGCGCGCGGTTCTTCGGCGACGGCGTGCACTTTTCGACCGAGGGGAACCGCGTTGTGTACGAGCAAGTCAAGAAACAGATTGAGCGATTGCTCCCGAAAGATCTCCTTACGACGTGGCAACTCCCGTGCTTTACGACGCTGAGTTAATGAACTTACTGCATAGGCACCGTGTGAGAGTACGGTTGGGGGTGAGAAATGGAACGTCTATTGATTCATCATGGCTTGACGGGGCGACATGACAGCTTGCTTTGCTTGGATCGTGAGTGTAGTAGCCGTCGGAGACTTGGGGACTGTGGCGAACGTCCTCACGCTCTTGCGATCGCTGCGCGCGAGCTTGGCGCGCAAGACGTTGTGGCCCATAAACACCGTGACGAGCAATCGCGCGCGGAGCTTTCGGCGGTAGTCGAGCATGGGGAGCGTGGCTGGACAAGCAAGAAGAAGAATGCGACTGATTGGACTTTGAGCATCGCACGAAGCGCCTGAGCTTTTACCGCAGACCGACTTATTCTTACTGGCGTAATTAGAGCCATGGGAGGGTGCAGCTATTCGGCACACGTCACAGAGAGGCCAAGTTCAACATGCTGCCCACGACGTCCAGAATCCGCACCAAGTTGTGCTCTTTGACCGCGTATCTATAGTATGTAGGTTCACCGTGTTGGCTGCAGCACACGTTTAGATCCGCTGGGAGGCAGATACATTCGTACGGCACTGTACGTACAACGTCGGTAGTATCGCGACGATGCGCACGGCCCAAGGTCGTGTCTATTGGCCACGGTTTCTTCACGTTCGCAATGGCCGTGGCATCGGGAGGACTCGTCGTCGCGACGGTCGCACACTCGGTACACATTGGGCTTGTCACCAGTCGACCGGCGGTCTTCCTCGTGGGCGACCCGGCCGCGCAAGTGAAGACAACGCTCGTACGGTCAGTTGACGTCCTCTACCGCGGGTTCACAGGCAGCAGCGCTCGCCCGATGCTGCGCTTGAGCTCGAGACGTCGATCGAGCGCGTGCGCATGATCACCGTGTGGTTTGGCGTCAACGACGCAGCGCTCGCAGACGGCCCAGATGGCCACAAGCACTTGCCGCTGGACGAATACCGAGGCAACCTCGCGACGATTCTCATTTATTTGCAAACGGAGGTGGAGCAACTGGCCCCAGCATCAACGCTGCACACGCCGCAGATCCCCATACCCGATGGAACGTGTGGCGTCGTCAGGGTAATACATCATCCCCCCATCACTATTAGGTTCAATTGATTGACGGCGATGCCACATCCTCTGATGGACCATCACGCTCCAACCGATCACCGCCGCTTCGATATGAGCTTTCACAGGTCTGAGTCTGCGCGCTTCAACTTCAACGGGAAGCTCCTATGCATTGTGACAGGCCAAACTCAGACATCAGACTCTCACCGTCGCCGTTCTTGAATGGAGGTTCAACCAGCAAGCGACTGCCCCAAGAAAGAACGAACCGACCTGGTGCCTCACCACCGCCCACGTCATTCTGCATCCTGCCACGCGCGTGAGAAGCATGCAGTGGCGTCGACTTCTCTCTGCGCTCGCGCTCGCGCTCCCTGCGACGCAGGCGGCGACGTGCCCAACGTACCCGACGCTCCCGCTCCCCTCGACGCTCGGGCTCGATGGCTGCATGGGCAATAACCTCGAGGTCGTGCTCGATGCGCTCCTTGCGCCCACGAGCACGTGCCCACTGACGAGCGTCATTGGCCTTTCCAAGAGCGCGTCGATCAAGACGCTCATGGACCTCGCGACCAAGATTGTCGCGACGCCCGAGAAGCTCTCGTCGATTCTCTACGACCACATGGCAAATACGACCGCGACGCAGCTCGACGCGTTCTGTACCGACTATGCCAAGATGCTCGCGCCGTGCGTCGCGACGCTGCTGCCGGTCGTGCTCGACATCACGACCAGCGACCTCACGTGCTGTGGGCAGCTCGGCGACGCGCTCGATCTCTTGAACCTCGTGGTTCCGCCGACCGTGTCCACCCAGTCGTTCGTATTGAATGAGGTCATTGACGGCATCAACCAGTTTGTCTGCACCAAGCGAAGCGATACCAAGCAAACGTGCGGCGCGTCGATCTACAAGCAGCTCACGACGACCTACAGCGCCAACGACTTTCGCATTGTCGAGTCGTTCTTGCTGCCGTTTGTCGGTGCCGCGCCCGGCTCCGAGTGCGACGCGTTCCAAGGGCGACCGTACACGAGCGCGCTGTCGGGCAAGACGACAACGGCCATTGACTTGTCGTGCTGCGTCGACGCGCTTCGCCCGTTGCTGAATTCAGTGACCAAAGGATTCACGTACGTCGTGAGCAATTCGCCGCTCGAGTGGCTCAACGGCATTGTCGAGTTTCCCAGCAACGCAATGGCGTTTGTCGACTCGCTCGAGGCCGCGAAACGCTGTGCGTACAAGACGACGTGCTCGGCGCCGAGCGGCCTCGTGCACGTTCCAGCGGATCCCATCGCGCCCGGCACGAACGACCCGAAGAAGAACCAACTGCGCGACACGACGTGCACCAAGACCACGAAGTGCGACGCGAGCGGATCGACGTGTAGCGAGATTTGCGCGAAAGGCTCGGTGACCTTGCCGCCGTGGGTTGCCCAATCGCTCGCGTACCAGCGCAAGCTCGCGTACGCGGGTCCGCTCTGCTTTGCACAGCTCCCAGCGACGCACAACAGCGCGATCAACCTGGCCGACGGCTTTGGGAACCGCGACCAGCTCATGAACCGCAACTTGAATCTCAACAAGGCGTACTCGTACATGAAGACCAACAACCACGTCCTGAGTGTGACGGACCAACTCGGTGTCGGCGTGCGGTGGGTCGAGATCGACGTGCACTACTTTTTGAAGGAGCTGCACACGGCGCACTGCGGGAACCTCGGATCGCACTCGATCCAGGTCTTGGCGTCGACGCTCCAGGCCGAACTGAGCAAATACGGGACGGTCACGTGGAGCGCCGATTTGCTCGGGTGCTTTCCGTCGCTCTCGGGGATCAAGGCCGAAGAACAGCCGACGACGCGGGCGTCGATGGCTGAGATCCGCGCGTGGCTCGATCGACCAGAGAACAAGAACGAGCTCGTGTTTATCTACATGGACACGGGCCGTGAGCTCTCGGCGCTCAACAAGTTTCCCCAGCTCAACGCACTACTGACTGAGATCTTTGGCGACCTCATTGTCCCGCTCGCGGAGTGGGACGCACTGGCGGCCGCTGGATGGACGGGCGCGAACGCCAGGCTCCAGCGTTTCGTCGATCAAGGGCGCCGCGTCGTGCTCTTGGCAAATGAGAACACGGGCCTCGCGTACGCGCTCGGGTCGTTTTGCAAAGGCCACGAGATTTTGCAAACGAGTTTTATCAACAACCTCCCGGATGCGTCGCGCGTGCTTGGAGGCAAGAAACTCTACAGCGGCGACTACTTTTTGCGGTCGTATCAGTCGGTTCTGCGGTACATTTCGCTCAGCGACGGCGGCGAGTTGTCGCAGTCGCTCCCAACGACGCTCACTGCCGACAACATTTACAACTATGTCCGCTGGGACGTCAACTTGGTCGCGACCGACGCCCTCGATGGCTCGATGGTCAAGCCGCAGATTTGGTCGTGGGCGGAGAACGAACCCTCCGTCGCCAATGCGACGGTCTCCATTTCGTCGGACGGCCACTGGCGCGCGAGTCTTGCGGCTGCAAAGAGCTGGCGAGCGTGTTGGAACAGCGCGACGCTGCAGTGGTCGGTTGTGGCGTTCACAGCCGACTGCCCCGCGTCGTTTGCGTTTGTCGGCCCGGCGGATCCGTACCAAAACTACCTCTTGCAGCAGCAACTGGTCGCGCAAAAGATTACGGACCCCGTCGTGATCAACGTGGCCAACTGAAAAGACTCTATTTGTCGTAATGAATGAACTGCGTCTCGAACGGAAACTGAAAGTTGGTAATGAGCCCTTTCGGCAGCATGCTCTCGATCTGGTCCTTGATAAGCTCAAAGAACACACGGTCGCCCGTGGGGTTAAAGTGGATTCCGTCCAGCAGCACCTCGGTGCGGTTCGGGTAGCTGGTCACGAAGTAGTCGTAGAGGTCTACGTACGCGACGTTGGTGTCCCTGGCAAACGTCTCGTTCTTGATCTCGCCGCACGCTTTGGCATACTGGACCGTCGCGTTGTTGTTGCGGTCGAGCGGGGCCGTGGCATTGCGCCCTCGCGTGATCCACGTCGCGCGGCGCACGTCCTCGTCAATGTACGTCGGCGAGAGGAGCACGACGCGGGCCGCAGGAGCCGTTGCGCGGATCTGCTGGATCATGCTAATGAGGTTCTGCTTGTACTCGGCCACGGGGACGTGCTGCGCGCGGTTCGGTCCGTCTTCGAGCGTCGCGTCGTTCACGCCAAACCACACGAGCACGACGGCCGGCGTGTAGTACGTCTCCATTTCGTCGAGCACCGTGGGGAGCGCGTGCTCGAGGTACAAGCGCGTGTTATAGCCGCCGAGGCCGCGGTTGATCGTGTCGGCCGAGCGCACGTAATTCTCATGGAGAAGGACTTCCCAGCCCTGGGCGTGCCCGCCGTTCTCAGTGCACGAGTCGCCAAGTGCGACGATTGCCCAGCGCCGCGGAAACGGCGACTTGCTCGCCTTGCTCTTGCTCGACTTGGTCGACACGCTCTTGTCGCCGCTCGACGTGGACGAGCATGAAGACGACGAGTGGCTCGACGCTGCCCAGGCAATGGCCATGGCCACGACCGCGACGACGGCCACGACCGTGACAATGAGCGTGTGGCGGCGGCGGCGCGGGACCAGCGACGGCTTCTCCTCGCGCGCCGTCGTGAGCGTTAGTCGCGCGCCCGTGTCCATACCTGTTTGATAGACGGATGGAAAGCCGAAGAGGTCCAAACCCCAAGTGTCAGTTGGAGACAGCGTGTCAACGGCAGAGGTCAGTGGCCTGCGAATATCAGCGCTTATGATACTCAATCGACCTCTCGATATTCATAGCAATACGGCGTGTTGAAGTTATAAATATTGAGCACAATGAACTTTAATCTTCGAATTCCTGTGAGGTTAAATGAGATCCTCATCCTCTTACTCCCGATCTCTTGGTTTCGGAATCCGGATCAGAATGGACTGGATGTGACTCACATGATGTGCAAACGAACAGCGACGAGACGGCGCAAGGTAAAGTACGGGTTCCTTTTTCATACGAACTTAGTGGTGGTTGCTGACAACATAGTATCTTGAAACGTCGCTGCTCGACCAAAGGAGACTGTGCCTGTGCTGCAAAGGGCACCACAAGTATCCCATGTCCAATGCATTCCCTGCGACGGGTGCACCGCAGTAGGGAAGCAGTACGCGAAACAGGTGCACTGGTCGGACAAGCGTCTCGCTTGCAAAGTGGGAGTGGTTGTGAATTCATAGTCTAGTCGTAATGAATGTACTCGTGGTCGTCGGGGAACTGGAGCTTGTTGAGCTCGTCCTTGGGCAGCGCGGTCTCGATCTGCGCCTTGACGAGCTCATAGAATATGCGGTCGCCCGTCGGCGTGAAGTGGATCCCGTCTTTGAGGATCGTCGTGCGGTTCTCGTCGGTCGGGTACTTGGTCGCAAAGTGGTCGTACACGTCAAAGTACACGACGTTGTCATCGCTGGCAAACGTCGAGTTCTTCACGACGCCGCAGGCGTGGGCGTACAGGCTCGTCTGGTTGTTGTTGCGGTCGAGCGGATCCGTGGCCTTGTACCCACCGCGGACCAGCGACGCAATGCGCTGCGTCTCGTCAATGTAGCCGGGCGAGAGAAAGAGGACCTTGGCGTCCGGCGCGGCCTCGCGGATCTGCTGGATCATGGCAATGAGGTTCTTCTTGTACTCATCAAGCGGAATGTGCTGCGCGCGGTTCGGACCGTTGATGAGCGTCGCGTCATTTACGCCAAACCACATGACGACGACCGCGGGGTTGTAGTACGACTTCATTTCAGCGAGGATGCCGGGGAGCGCGTGCTGGAGGTACACGCGCGTGTTGTAGCCGCTGAGGCCGCGGTTGATCGTGTCGAGGGACCGAACGTAGTTGCCATGGAGGAGCACTTCCCAGCCCTGGTCGTAGCCGCCGTACTGCGTGCACGAATCGCCGAGCACGACAATCGACCGGCGCCGGGACGCCAGCGGAATGCCTCCGTCCGCCGCGACGACGGAGCTGTTGGTGTCGTGGATGATAGGAGCGGTGGAGGAGGACTGGGAAGAAGAGGAGGAGGAAGCGGACGAACTGCCAGACGATGTCGTGGCCCACGTAATCGCCATGGCCACGACCGCGACGATCGCGATGACTGCCACGCCCGTGGCAACGCGCGTGCGGCGACTGCGGCGGTCCGATGGCAGCGGCTTGCCGGGGTTTGGCGTGGCAAGAGGTACAGGTCCGTCCATGGTCGATCAAATGGGCGGAAGCGAGCGAAAGCGAGACTGATCAGCGCGTTGATGCCGTGTCAATTGTGGGGCAAGTCCCAGATGACACCTTGGCATGATGGCCATCGTGTGACGCACTAGGCGTGTCAGATGCGTACAGCACAAAACGTGAAGAGACCCTTTACAAAAGCCAAGATACATCTAGTAGGGATAGGTAAATGCCCGTTTCCGATATATTAGAATGGGTGCAAATAGAGTGAACCGTATTCCACTATTCTAATGTGATAAAAAACCCGTGGAAACGATTTATGGTTCCAGGTGTTTCGATGCAGAGAGGTGGATGTGGCCTGTCTACGTCGTGCTGATGGTCCTCAACCACCACGAGTTCCCCACCCTGTTCCTTAGCTGATGAAGCGCCATAGAGCCACGCAAAATTTGGGGGTTCTTTTCATCGCGTCGTTGGACAGATTACGCGCGGAGGAGCCAGCGGAAGCGACGAGCTCCTTTGTCTAACGACCGCCATCTATTAGTAATAGTACTGTATCCAGTGGAGAGAGCTGAGCTCGGGTGAGACGAGGGACGTCTCCAAACAGCCTTGACACGGCTGTCAAATACCGTCGTGCTTGACCTGTGGTCCATGACCTCTCGCATCCGTCGCCCCACCGCCAAATACTTCAGGGAGAACAAACCAAAGAACTGTGTCGAGCCGTGACGAGTGTGTGTTTGGCTCTCTCCAGTTGGGGTGGTGACACTGGCCACGTCATCACCGTTTGCCCCATCCCAATCCGCGACCGACGGCAGTCCCAGTCTAGCATCCCGTCACCACCATCAGGTCTTCACTTGGAATGTGCATCGCGATTCGCGATTCTGTTCAGCAACATCGAAACAAAGTCCGAGCCGCCTGTGTCGTATATGCGTGTGTTGAGCACGAGTGGAAAGTGACAGCACTTACACAGAGCCGTTGCCCACGTAGCTCCTCGCAACTTGTCTTTCTATCCGCTAACGGAAGATACTGTGGTAAAGAGACACAGGCATCGGTGTCTACGGTGTTCAAACGGCACTTCTATTTTTCGTTGGCAAATCCAGAAAGGGACTTCAACGCCGTGCTGCACCGGCTATGCGCGACTACATGGCTACATTTTGTGGTGGGCTCACCTGAGTTTTTCCTTTTGTCGCACGGCAATCGTCCCTTCCCATCGAGGACGACACCACGTGACGAAAATCCCATACAACCAGCTTCATGTACCAGCGCGAAGGCACCAACGCAAGTGTCCAGAATCGGCTGAAATCGTTGTTATTAGGGATGATATGGAAGTGGGAGGAACCAAAATTACGCGTGTGCAAACTCGGACCACATCCGCTGGATCTGCTCGTCGACTAGCTGAAACACCTCGCTGTTCCCTGCCGCTGTAAAATGGAGACCGTCCACCAGCAACTTGGCGCGCTCCGTCGTGTTGGGATACGTCGTCATAAAGTGCGTATAGACGTCAATTGTCGTAACGCGCTTGTACGCGTCGCCGACCGTCTTGGCCGCGGCGGCGTAGGTCCCCGTCCGTTCGTTCGTACGATCGAGAGGTGCTGTCGGTGACTCTCCATCCTGCACTTGAATCGCCCGTCGCGTGTCCTCATCGACGGTCGGTGGCGTCAGCAGCAATATCTTGGCATTCGGAGCCAACCACAGGAGGTCCCGGACGATAAACGCGAGGTTCTGGCGGTACTCGTTCAGTGGGACGGACGCATTGCCGTTGGATCCCGCTGGATCCGACGCGTCGTTTGCACCGAGCCACACGGTAATGAGTGACGGCTGGAGCCAGCCCGAGAGCTCGTCGCAGAGACCAGGAAGCACGTCTTCGATAGTTGTGCGCGTTGTCTTGCCGCCGATTCCGCGGTTAATCACGTCTGCCGAGCGCACGTACTTGTCTTGGAGCTGCGCTGCCCAGCCGCTGTTGTTTACGGACGATCCATACTGCGTGAGCGAGTCTCCGACCAGGAGGAACGTCGGGCGAGGCGACGACGGCCGTGAGGAGAAAATGCAGTGCAGCGAATAGTCGACGCCAGCGCCAATCAGCACGCAGGTGAGCGCCAGCGCGGTAGCCACAAGCGTGCGGTGGGAGACCGCGAGTCGGCGCTTGGGCAGATCTTGTACTAACGTGAACTCCATGGGGAATGTCGGAATGCACCGTTCTCTCTCATGGCAAACCGAAGCAGCCGTTATGGCGATCCACCGGCATTGGCTATTGCGTGGTGCGCGTCCAATGCACTCGCATATATAACTTTGTTGGAAAGGCCGCGACTGCGTACGAGCCGTAATCCGTTTTTCTCAGTCACAAACTGGAGAAGATTCTCGCCTGTATCACGTCCGTAACCGCCACCCCAGCTTGGTTTTCTCCCCGCTTTGGACTCACAACGGGCAAGCATCATGTCTATGCTGTCCGAGGCTGCCGCCCACGATCCCAGCGTCCAAAAGACGTCACTGGTCTGACGTCGCACGCGCCAGCCGCGCATCTGTGATGGCGGTGGCGTCAGCCCACAAGATGATGACGTCGCTTGTCTCATCGAGAATGTTGGTTCAACAAGTTCTTCAACCGCCAGTATCTTGTTTAGTCTAAGGGATGGTAATCGTCACTACATTATCACACTAGAAGCTGAGCAGAGAAGCATACAGCAGTGGTTCAATTTGCTTCTTCACTTGCTCAAACACCACCCCATTGCCTTGGTCGTTGAAGTGGAGACCGCCCTGGAGAAGCTCATCGCGGTCGCTCGCGTTGGGATACGTATCCATCAAAAACGCGTGAACGAAGAATGCCACACGGTCGGCCGTACTCTCCATAGCCGTCGCTACGTCGCCACACGCAGCCGTGTACTCTCCTGCTTTGCTCATTCGTGCGGTCGAGCAGATCACCAGTGCCCCCATTCGCAATGAGATACTTGCGTCGTGCGTCATCGTCGATAACAGTCTGCGGTACTCGAGAGGATCGTGGCAAGCGGCGCGAACTGCCGGAGCTGGTGGATGATCGTCTCAAGGTTCGCCTTGTAGTCGCCGATCGGAATGTCCTTGGTCTGCTCTGGACCATTCTCAAGCGCAGCATCTTTAACGCCAAGCCACACGGTAGAGCCGTGCAAGCCGTCGACGCAGGAGCGTACTCGGGTCTCAAACTCGCTTGATCTGATCATCGACTAGCTGAAACACCATGTTGTTGCCAGCTGCCGTCAAATGAAATCCGTCCGCAAGCAGCATAGCGCGCTCCGTCGCGTTGGGGTACCTCGTCATAACGTGCGTATAGACATCAACAATCGTGATGCGCTTGCCGGCGTCACCGACGGTCTTGAGCGCACCGACGTACGACTCTATCCACTGGGCACTGCCGACAACTGGCGGTGGCGGCGTGAGCAACAAGATCTTGGCATTCGGAGCTAACCGCATCAGGTCCTGGAGAATAGACGCGAGGTTCTCGCGGTACTCGGAGAGAGGCACCGGCGCATTGCCGCTGGAATCCGGCGCGTCGTTTGCACCGAGCCAAACGGTAATGAGCGACGGCTGGAGCCAGCCTGAGAGCTCGTCCCGAAGAGCAGGAAGGACGTCTTCGATAGTCGTACGTGTCGTCTTGCCTGCAACGCCGCGATTGAGGACATCGGCCGAGCGTGCATAGGTATCTTGGAGCTGTGCCGCCCAGCCACTCGTCGATACTGACGACCCAAACTGCGTGAGCGAGTCGCCGATCAAGAGGAATGTCGGGCGAGGCGACGACGGAAGTGTGGAGAAGAGGCAGCGAAGAGAGAAGTCGATACCAGCGCCAATCAGCAGACACACGAGCGCCAACACCACGCTGCCAAGCGCACGGCGCGAGCGCTTGGGTGGGTCTGGTTTGTCTTGCACGAGCGTGAACTCCATTACAGAGTGCTCGCTTCCAACACCACGGGCGTTGCATGCTTCTCTCGGCGATGGAGAGATCAGCTATTCACCGAAAGGACGCGACTTGCCGCGTATTTGATTCAGTGTTCTTTTGGTCGGTTGCTGAAGATTCGCGCCTGTAACAGTGACATCGTTTCCGAGCCATTGCGAGTTTAACTATATCGTAACGGACGTATGGCATTTCTACGCTCCGCTGTTGCAACAACCACAGCTTGCAGGATCGCAGAGCGCGAAGCCAACGTTTTGAAGTGTATAATACTGACGTCGCCCTCGTCACTCGCGAGAAGAGATCGAGATTCTTGTCTGATAGGTTAGACGAGTGAGAGTCTTGTTACAACCTCACTTCAATATGTTTTCTACTTTGCCCCAATGAGCGACGCCGGCAGCAGCGCTTCGATCTGCTTGTGCACCTGCTCAAACACCACAGCGTTCCCTTGGTCGCTGAAGTGGAGACCGTCGCTCAACAGCTTGGCACGATCGCTGGCGTTCGGG
>JAADWR010000008.1:0-73238 GCA_023336345.1 Pythium inflatum | reverse complement strand
CCAACGACTCCTGCGCCAACGACTCCTGCACCGACGACTCCAACGCCAACGACGCCAGAGCCACCAATACCTCCAGTTCCAACGACAACGGAACCGTGTACGGTCCCTCCACCAATTACACCCACGACTCCGACACCAACGGCTCCGGTCACCACGTCTCCAGCCCCGCCAGTTATTGGACGGTCGAGTCCCGAGCCAACAACGCCCGAGCCAGTCAATCACGAGCCATCGGCTCCCGAGCCCACGACGCCCCAGCCGACGACGCCGTCACCAACACCTCCGACGCGCCCGGCCCCAACAACGAGCGCACCTCCAGCCGGCCCTGCCACTCCTCCGCCAACCTATGGGCCCCGCCCGCCCACCGCTCCACCGCCAACGCGCGGCACAGCTCCTCGTGCTGGAAGTGGAGAGGCAGACGCTGTTGTTTCGATGCTCAGCAGTGCGAACGACACGCCAACGAACTCAGCGCCAACCGTTGGCGTCGAGAGCCTTCTCGGCGTTGCCGCTGTGGTCGTGGTCGCGGTTGGCGCGTTCGTCATCAAGAGAAAGCGTGATCGCCGTCGTGAGAACGCCGCTACGGACTACGCCATCGGAGACGCAGTGCTCACGCCTGCGTAGAGCGAGCCGGACCCGTTCTCAGTGTTGCACCACCGCCAACTTTTTCCAACGACCATTGGAGATCCACAACGTAGCGTAAAAATTATCACATAACAGAGGGGTTGTGGTTGCTTCGTCGCGATTCGTCGCCATCAATTCTCACACAACAGAGGAGCTGTGGTTTGAAGGTGCAACCTGACGCGTCGCAGTTTGTCGCCAACAAATCTCGATGCTTGCAGGACGAAACAACCTCCAACATCATATCTGGCAACCTGCACAAACACATATTGTTGGCAAGTTCGTCGCACAACACAACTTGGACGCATCTTCCAAGTTGCCATGGTAGTCGCACGACAGCAACGGCAGACTTGCCATCGCGGCGAGTATACGAGCACCGTCCGCATTCATGCCGACATTAATTCATTCTGAGATTTTCCCCGTCGGCAACAGCGCTCGGATCGGCCAACTTCTCCCTGTCTCGTGACGCCAGCACCAACGGCAATGGAGTTGCGCCTCACGCACGTGACGCTGTCGGTGCCAGCCAAGCCGATGGTACGCTCTCCGGACACCGACAACAGCGGACGCACTGCTCTGCCCACAATTGGCCACAAGCTTTCGAGTGCGGTGCAGAGCCTCCTCCCGACTTGGTCCAACTCGACCAACGCCAACAATGCCAACGCCAACAAATCCAACAACTCGCCGTCGCGACCGGTCCTCCGCGACGTCTCGGGTGTTTTCCGCCCAGGCTCCATGACACTCGTACTCGGGCAGCCTGGGTCCGGCAAGTCTTCGCTGCTCAAGCTTCTCTCGGGTCGGCTCGCGGCCAACGTGACGCGCACAGGAGACGTGAGCTACGCCGGCCTCTCCGAGTCGTCTCTACACGGCCGAGTGCCTCAGTTGGTCGGTTGCATTCCCCAACATGACGTCCACTTTCCAACACTCACGGCGTACGAGACGATTGCGTTCGCTCAGGCGTGTGGGCGGCCAACAACAACAACCCAACATCAACAACACGACAAGCACGCCAACGATTCGTTGGCCGAGACTCGTCTCCATGAACTCGGTTTGTGGCACTGCCGTGACACGATCGTCGGTGACGACATGCTCCGTGGCGTCTCAGGTGGCGAGCGCAAGCGCGTGACACTTGGTGAAATGGACGTCGCTGGCCGTCGCGCTGTCTGCTTTGACGAAATCTCGACAGGTCTCGACAGTGCGGCGACCTACGATATCGTAAAGCAGTACCGCGCCGCTGCCACGACGCATGGCACTGTCATGGTCATGGCGCTGCTCCAGCCAGCGCCCGAAGTCGTCGCGCTCTTTGACACGATCATCCTGCTCAACGACGGCCACATGCTGTACCACGGCCCCCCGGCCTCGGCGGTGGCGTACTTTCGCGAGCGCGGCCTCGCGTGTCCGCCGCAGCGCGACGCCGCCGACTTTCTCATGGACATTGGCACGCAGCAGCAGCGCCAGTATGAAGCGTCAGCGACCGTATCGGTCCCGCGCGATGCGAGGGAGTGGGCTGAGAGCTTTCAGCGGTCGGCGCTCGCCAGCCAACGCTTGGCCGAGCTACAGGTCCCACCCACCGAGCAGCCTGCGCTCGTTGACGTCCCAGCGTTTTACCAGCCGTTCATGGCAAACGTTTGTCGCCTCGTACGCCGTGATTTGTTGGTCATGGTGAGGAACTCAGCCGTCCTCCGCGCGCGCGCCGTGACGATCGTGATTTCGAGTCTTCTCCACGCGACGCTGTTTTACCAAATCGATCCAGCCAACGTCCAGCTGGTCATGGGCATTTTGTTTGCGACCGTGCTCTTCCTCGCGCTCGAACAGTCAAGTCAGATCCCAGCGTTTCACGCGTCGCGCAGCGTCTTTTACAAGCAGCGCGACGCCCATTTGTACCCGACGTCGGCCTACGTCGCCGCTGCGTCCCTGGCGCAAGTGCCCGTCGCTGTGTTCCAAGTCGTGGTCTTTGGGTCGATCGTGTACTGGATTTGTGGGTTCACAGCGAGCGCGAGCCACTTTATCGTGTTTGAACTCGTGCTCTTGCTCGCAAACCTCGCGTTTGGCAGTTGGTTCTTCCTCCTCGCGGCCGCGACGCCGAATTTGCACGTGTCCGAGCCGCTCAACATCCTCTCGCTCCTGCTCTTCACGCTGTTTGCTGGCTTTATGATTGTCCGAGATCTCATTCCGAACTACTTTATCTGGTTCTACTGGATCAGTCCCATGGCGTGGTGCCTCCGCAGTGTCGTGATCAACCAGTACAGCGCTGACGAGTTCAATGCCTGTGTCTACAATGGTGTTGACTATTGCGCGACGCACGGCGTCCAGAGTATGGGTGAGTACGCGCTCAGTTTGTTCCAGATGCAGTCGGGTCGCGTGTGGCTCTGGATGGGTGTCGTGTTCCTCGTCGGGACGTACGTCTTGTTCATGAGTCTCGCGACTATCGTGCTCGAGCACGTGCGCTTTGACGACCACAGGGACAACCCCAGTCCTCTTGTCACCAACGAGACTGGAGATTTGACTGACGACCACTCGACCACGGACAACAATTACCAACTCACCGAGTCGCCTCGAGCGCAAGTCAAGGTCTCGGTCCAAGACGACGGACACGACCGTCGCCACTTTACGCCCGTGACGCTCGCGTTCAAGGATTTGTGGTACTCGGTGACAGTCCCCGGTGATTCCAAAGCCGAGCTCGTGCTGCTCAAGGGCATTAATGGTTATGCCGAGCCAGGCACGATCACGGCGCTCATGGGCAGCTCGGGTGCCGGTAAGACCACGCTCTTGGACGTCATTGCCGGTCGCAAGACAGGCGGCAACATCCGCGGGGAGATATTCCTCAACGGCTACGCGGCGACCGACGTCGCGGTCCGCCGGTGCACAGCGTACTGCGAGCAAATCGACGTGCACGTCGAGGCCGCGACCGTACGGGAGGCCCTGACGTTCAGTGCGTTCTTGCGGCAAAGCAATGAAGTCCCCAGAAGCCACAAGATCGATTCGGTCGAAGAGTGTCTAGACCTGCTGGATCTTCGACCAATTGCCGACGCGCTCGTCCGCGGGTCGTCAGTCGAACAGCTCAAGCGCCTGACCATTGGCGTTGAACTTGCAGCCCAGCCGAGCGCGCTCTTTCTGGATGAACCAACAAGCGGTCTCGATGCGCGCGCCGCCAAGATTATCATGGACAGCGTCCGCAAGGTCGCCGACTCAGGTCGCACGATCGTGTGCACGATCCACCAGCCGTCGTTCGAAGTGTTTCAACTGTTTGACAAGCTCTTGTTGCTCCAGCGCGGTGGCACAACAGTCTACTTTGGCGATCTCGGGCATCGTGGGTCGGCGATTGTTTCGTACTTTGAAGCCATCGACGGCGTTGTACCGATTCCGTCGGGCGACTACAACCCCGCGACGTGGATGCTCGAAGTCATTGGCGCGGGCGTCGGCAAGGCGGCCCCCCAAGGAGAACACGAAGTCAAGGGCCCGGTGATGGCCGATTTCGTCGCGCTTTTTCACACCAGCGAGAAGAAGACAGCGCTCGATGCTACGCTGGCCCGCGACGGCCTCATGCGTCCAGCCCACGGCATCCCAGAGCTCTCGTTCAGTGCGAAGCGCGCGGCGAGCGAGACGACGCAGGCGACGATGTTGCTCCAGCGGTTCTTCCGTACGTACTGGCGCACGCCCGACTACATGCTCACGCGCGCGCTCGTGTACGTGATGCTTGCGCTCGGGTTTGGCCTCGCGTTTGCTGGTCGCGACTATGACACGTACCAAGGCGCGAACGCTGGCATCGCGCTCGTGTATGCCACAACCGTGTTTATCGGCGTCATTGCGTTCGAAGCCGCGATCCCCATGGCGTCAGAACTTCGCGCGTCGTTCTATCGCGAGCGCGCGGCCCAGACGTACAATGCGCTCTGGTACTTTGTCGGCTCGAGCGTCGTCGAGATCCCTTACGTCGCGGTGGTAACGTTTCTGTTCTGCGCCGTGTTCTTCCCGCTCGCGGGGTTCGTCGGCGTCCTCCGGTTCGTGCTCTATTGGTTTCACCTCTCGCTCCACGTGCTCCTCCAGACGTACATTGGTGAGCTCCTGGCGATCGTCCTCCCCGACCTCGGCGCGGCCATGACGGTCGGCGTCGTCGTGAGCGCCGTGTTCTTCAACACCATGGGCTTTAACCCACCGGCCAGCGCGCTCCCCGCTGGGTACAAGTGGCTCTACGAGATCGTGCCGACCAAGTTTGCGTTCGCAATCGTTGGCGCAATCCTCTTTGGCCAGTGCGACGACATGGAGACGGATCTCGCGTGTCGGCCGCTGCGTGGCGACCTCCCACCCGCGTTTGTGGCCGGTACGACCATCCAACAGTACGTTGCGCGCGTGTTTCTTATCCAGCGCGACGACATTGGTTACAACTTTGCCATGATGCTCGCGTACGTGGCCGGCGTCCGCGTGCTCACGCTGCTCGCATTGCGCTTTGTGAACCACCAGCATAAGTGAGAGATGGGTACATTTATTCTAATCCACAGGGTTGGATCGTGTTTTGGAATATCGTATAGAACGGGTTTGTATCGTTTAATGCAGGTTTGTTGGCGCCAACTTTTGAGTTCGCTGGCAAAAGAGAAGTCGGAAGAGCGCGGAATGCCGCCGGACGAATGCGACGCTGTGCCGTCGCTTGCGCCGCCGTCGGCGTCCGTTGGCGTTTGCGCGTGCTGCTTTGTGTGGGAAACCACGCGCGGCCCCCACGCCGGCGAGCGCCTGGCGTTTGACGCGTTGGAAACGCCCGATACGACGCTCGGCATTGGCCGCAAGTCGGCGTGTTGGCTGCGCCTCCGCAAAGACCTCGAAGTCTCGGGCCTCCACGCTGAGCTGACAGTCGCCTATACGCAAGATAAACAAAGCGTTGGCAAGACTAGCAACGTATCGTTGGTGCTACGGGATGCCAACAGTACCAACGGCACCCGTGCGAACGGCCAACTCTTGGCAAAGGGCGAATCCCACTCCGTGCGCGACCAAGATCTGCTTCAGTTTGGGCGAACGACTGTCCGCGTGCGAATGGGCAACACGCAGTGCGCGCGTGCGAGGGAAGAAAAGAAGAAGTTCGTCGTGACTGTGGGCGAGCCCGAAGACGAGCCAGTCGCCGCGGCATCGCCACGACCTGCGCCAGAGAACAACGAGAACGAACAAGAACCAACGCCTCCTGTTGGTACATCCGACCACAGCGACGAGAACGCGTTTGAACAACCATCCAATCGTTTTACCAACAAACCAACAACACCAACACCATCACCATTGTTGGAAATGTGCATGGTGTGCGGCCAAGCGTTGGCAGCCTGGAGTGTCCTCGAGCAGCAGCTCCACGTGAACGCGTGCCTCGACAAACGATCCAACGCTGCGCCCCAACGACCAACACCAACTTTTCCAACAGTATCCGCCGTCTCGAACCTCACCACCAACAGCAAGAAGCGCAAGCGGCAAGCCAAACTCGTGCACGACGAAGAGCTCGCGGTTGCGCTCGCGCTCTCCGAGTCGCTCGTCAACAAGGAACAACAAGTCGACACGGAAATGGCGTTGGTCAGCGGCGAGCTCGCACAGATTGACGCCCAACTCAAGAAACTCGAAAAGAAGCGCGCGGCGTTGGTCAAAAAGTTGGAAAAGTTGGAGAAAACCAAGAAAAAAGTCCAACAGAGCAAAGTCATTGGACCTGAAGCAGCCCACGCGCTGCTGGATATTGCGTTGGCGCTGCGCGTGCTGTTTCCGGAGGCGAGACAAGCGGAGGCGAGAGGCACGGGGGAGGGGGAGGAGGAGCGGAGGGAGAGGAGGCGAAAGGCGCGGCTTGCGCAGCGGTATCGCGCCGTGGAGGACGTGGAGACGCCGAGCGGAGCGGCGTATCTGACGATGTGGAGACGCAGTGCGTACGGAGGAGGGGGAGGAGGAGAAGAGGAGGGCGAGGGGGACCAAGTGTTTGTGAATCGACTCCTCCGACGGCTTCAAGCTCAGTACGAGCCAGAGGATAAGCGGAATGACGACAACCAATCGTACGAGCCGACGAACAAACCCAACGACGGCAACAAGGGCGTCCCGACGAACCAACGCGACGTTCCAGACGTGGTCAAGCGCGTGTTTCCCAATTGGGAAGAGAATCTGGCGTTCCTAACGACGCAGACGTCGGAAGACTTGAAGCGCGCGTTCGCAGAGATGCAATTGATGCTGGCGGAGCGACAGGAGGACGGAGCAACGGAGGAGGCGGAGGCATGTGCGTTCTTCGAAGCAGAAATGCAGCGGCTATTGGCCGAAACGCACGGGAAAGACGATGCTGAGGTGGTTGTGCTGGTGGACAGTCAAGATGATGATGACGGCTCGTCGACACTGGAAGGGGAGGATGGTGACAAAGGGTCAGCTGCTGTCGATGAAGAATGCACGAGTCACACGAAGAGCCCACCCAGTGTGCTTTCGATCGACGATTCATCAGAGGAGGAAGAAGAACTTCTGGGCCAACTGGGGGTAGAAGACACAGAGAAACCAGCCGCGTTACCAGAAGCCAGCGACACCATGGATGTCGAGCCCGCGAACGTGACCCTCGACGTGAGCCGTCTGGATGAATTGGCCGATGCTCCATCAGCGCCACTTGAAGCACCCGAGCGACGACCAATCGGAGTCGGAAGCGATGCGACGCTCGAGCAGCAGCTCCTCACGGCCCTCAAAGCCAACGAAGTGCTCTATGAGCGTGTGCTGCTTCTCCAGCCGCTCTGTTTGTCCGAGTTGCTCCACTATGTGCGCGACGACGTGGGTCTCAAGTGCCCCAAGTCAACGCTCATTGCGTTCTGCGATCGACACGGTATAACGTTCAAGAGTGCATGAAGCTGTTCTATAGATTTCATGAATTCACGCAGCATTCACTTGGCTCGGCGACCATGGCGCCACGTCCTCATCGAGATTCAGCAAATCCTCTTCGCATCCACCGGCGACGGATGACGACAGGAGAGCCACGGACCCAGCGCGACGACGCGACGGTGTAGGGGTGGTGTTGACAAACCCAGCTTCGCTAGTGGATCGAATTGACCGCCAAATCTTGACAGGCAAGCTCGCGGCCATGGCCATGGCCTTGGCGCTGGTCGATGGCGCCGCCAAGTCGGCGCTGCTGCTGCTGTGCGCGAGCAACTGGAGGCGTGCAGAGCGTGCGATCGCCGGGCGCAGCGCGAGGAGGAATCGACGTTTGTCTTGGACCGAGTCGCACGTTACGCGGTACCGCTTGACCGACCGGAGACCGGCGAGTTGTTCCAAGTACCGAAAACGCGAACCACCCGAGGATTTCCGCGCACGCGGCGTGGGGCGAGGCGCAGTGTGGGCCAAGTCGCTTGATGACGATGTGCGTGAACCAGACGTCCGGCGACCGTGAAGAAACGCCGAGAGCGAGCGGAGCTGGGGCGACCGCTGGAGTGTGACGGGGGACAAATGGTGGCACGAGCAGCGACCGACTTTCGACACTTCGAGCGTAAACGACGCCGCGGCCGTGTCGTCGACCGACGGTCGAGGCTCAGGGCATGGAGGAGAAGGAGCTACGTCATGGTCGTCGTGGATCACAGCACACGAGAGACAGATTTGCCGTCGGATCTTGAGTCGGTTGTCGCGAAGCTTGGCCATGAGCAGCATGTCGGACAGCAGAATGAGCCGCGAGCGCTCGGCGGTCGTGCTCATGCGTCGTTGAAGGAGACGCGTTGCGGCAGAGAACGACGCGTGGCGATCGGAACTCGAACTGATTGTCGGCGTTGGGGCACTCGCCGACGGACGGTGATCGTCACCGAGTCCAAAGACCGACAAGAAGAACCGGTCGTCGCGCGAGGAGGATGGCGGCGGTCCTGGCGCCGACACAGACGCGCACCGGCGGTTCGTGGTTCGATGGCGCCGTCGCCGCAAGTGCTTGAGGAGCTTGGCCGGCCATCGCAAGGCGTCGAGGCTCGTGACAAGGCCCCATGTCTCGGCTACGAGCGTCCTTGACGGCTGCAAGAGCTCGAGGTTGCTCGACGGATGGAGCATTTCGTGGAGCTCATAGAGGCGTGCATTGTTTTGCGACTCGCGGACTTTTTCGTTGACGTACGTGGACACGGCCTCGATTCTTTGGAGCGATTGCTGAAGGACCAAGGTCTCTTCTGGACCTGAGGCATTACCAAGCAAGCTCTTGAAGAGCAGCGGGTACCGACAAATGCGCTGCACAGGTTTGATGAGCGACGAGTTGATGTCGAGCGGTGGCAACTCGACGTCGTCGTCCTCTTGGCTCCCGCGCCGCGCGCACTCGTTGAGCTGGGCCGTAAACTGCGCGAGCTTGGGGTGCGCGCGCTGGAGCGACTCAAGTTCTTGCTTGGCCGCGAGGTACGAGCCGCAGTAGAACGCGTAGACTTTCATGTACTCGATGGTCGAGAGGAACGCGCGGGCGAGGTGATGAAGACGCGCGAGCGTGCCCGTGAAGCCGACGCCAAAGGGGTCTTTGGCGTCAGTATCAGAGACCAAGGGTTCTTTGGTCTGGAGCGGCGTGAGCTGCCGCAGCAGTTCTTCGTGGATGCTGAGAATCGTCGACGTCGAGTGGTGGAGCGCGGCCATGGCACCGAGCGCAATGTCGTGGATCTTGGCAAACGCTTGGAGCGGCTCGAAAAACTGCGTCACGAGACCGCGGAGATCAGCAACGTACGAGTCTTCGGTGACGAAAATCTCGCGAAAGATCGCGTCGATCTGCGCGGCTTTATTCAATTGTGGTGGGGCTGCTTCCCGTCGTGGACTCGTGATGGTGGTGGAAGAAGGTTGGACAGACTCGGGCCGCGGGGCCTCGTGATCTTCGAGCATAAAGGTTTCGAGGCGAAAGTACGGTGGCGGCTCGGTCTGGTTCGTCGTGGCGTCAGCACATTCGTTCTCTTCGTTCTCCTGCTCTTCGCTCTCGTCGTCTTGATTGCTCTTGCGACGACTGGGCAGAGGCGCCTGGGCCATTGCGCGCATTGTGGCGTGGAGCATGAGCGACCCGCGACGCGTGATCATTGGCTGCGGCTGTGGTGTCCTTGGGACCGACACGACCATGTCTGAACGCCGTCGTGCGTTCGGCGATGGTGGCGATTGAAGATGTTGCGACGACGCGCGACGCAGGAGACGAGAAGCTTCGGGTTTGAGCGGCGCGAGTGACGGTTTGCGGACCGACGGCAGTTGATTCCAGCTCTGGCTGTGACGGTGCTGCAGAGAAGGGAGCAGCGTGGGGGCATGATGCTGCGGAAGCTGATGGCGCGAGGCGTCGACCGGTGTCGGTGTCGGCGTCTCGCGCATCTCGAGCGACAAGTAGAAAAGCACAAAGCGAGCGAGGCGAAGCGCGAGCTGTTGTATGAAAACACTGTGTCTTGTCCCCTAATTTTGGTATCCATGACGTGCGATGGCGCGTGGAGATCCCATGACCCGTGCGTACCACATGCGACGAGGAAGCGATCGATTTGGTGGTGGTAGGAGGGACCCTTTAGTAGGTCCCACGGATTCATCGTCTATTACACATCACATACACCGTCTCGTGACCGCCCCAGCTTGTTGCCTGCGCCTCGGCATTCGCATCCACGACGGAGGGCAACAGAAGAGACTCCAGGCGCGTTGCTGCGGGCCGCGGAGGCCCGACAGACTGGCCGAGAGTCGCTGGCGCGGTCACTAGACTCTTCTTCATCTTTGTCTACTGCACACTCGAGGGATCAAAGCTCTGGAACGCCTGCGAGAGATCGGCAATGAGGTCGGCGGCGTCTTCAATGCCAATCGACAGCCGCACGAGGTCTTCGGGGAACGCGCGCGCTTTGCGCACTTCTTCGGGGATCGACGCGTGCGACATGGCGCCCGGGAGCGAAATCAGCGAGTTGACCGAGCCAAAGCTCACCGTGATCTTAAACAGCTTGGTCGTCGACACAATGTGCTGCGCGAGCGCCAACGAGCCGGGCCGGAAGCTCACGACCGAGCCGCCGCCGCGCGCCTGCGACTCGTGGATGCGTCGGTCGGCCGAGCCGCGCGCGAGTTGCGACGCATAGTACACGTGCGTGACGCTCGGGTGGTCGGCGAGAAACTGCGCGACTTTCTCGGCGTTTTGTTGGGCCGCGAGGACGCGGAGACTCATGGTCTTGACGCCGCGGAGCAGCAGCCAACAGTCGAAGGGCGCGAGGCCCGTGCCTTCGGCGTTCTGGTAGAAGTACAGGTCCTTGCTCAGCTCGGCGTCGGTCGTAATGACGATGCCGGCCATGGTGTCCGAGTGGCCGCCAATAAACTTGGTCGCCGAGTGCACGACAATGTCGGCGCCCAACGGAATGGGGTTCTGGAGCACGGGGCTGAGCATCGTGTTGTCGATCGAGAGGCGCGCGCCAACGGAATGCGCGACCAACGCCAACGCTTTGATGTCGCAGATGCGCTGCATCGGGTTCGTGGGGCTTTCCATCATGACCAACTTGGTTTTGTTGGAAATGACCGCTTCTAAATTCTTGGGCCCAGCGTCGCCCGAGAGGTCGCAATACTTGATGACGACGCCATGCGTCGACGCGACTTTACTGAGGAGACGGTACGTACCGCCGTACGAGTCGTCCGACAACACGATCTCGTCGCCCGCGTGCGCGAGGCGCGTCACAGCCGACAGCGCGGCCATACCGGACGTGAACGCAAACGCGCGGTGGCCAAATTCCAACTCGGCGAGTTGGCGTTCCAACGCCGCGCGCGTTGGATTGCCCGACCGCGTGTAGTCGTACGCGCCAAAGTTGGTCGCCGACGGCTGCGCAAACGTCGACGTTTGGTAAATCGGCATGGTCGACGAGCCATGGGGGTCGTCTTTGCAGGCTTCAAACGACACGAGGCGCGTGCTGAGGCTCAATGTTGTTGTTGGTTTCGCCAACAATTCGTCGGTCGACGCTTCGTTGGCCAACGTTTCGTTGCCGTCCAAGTTCGTCCGCACGGGCGTTTTGTTGGCGTCCACCAATTCGTGCTTGGGAACAAAAATCTTTTCCGGCTCGCTGTCACCATCGCCAGACACGAGCTGTGTCACATAACTCCGTTCCAACAAAAACTCGAGCCGCGACGCGAGCGACGACTCGGTGTCAGCGTCGCTTGTGTTGTTGGATCGCTTGGCTGGAACTGCGGCCGCCTTGGTTTCTTCTTCGGTTGCGCGCTCGCGCTCGGTCCGGAGGGCTTTCTCCGCTTCGAAAAACTGTCGCGTCCGGAGGTAGTCACACACGAGATCAAAGACTTCGGCTTCGCCGAGCGACTGCTGGAGGTGCGCAGAGGACGACGCCATGTTGGTGTTGTGTATGTGTGAAAGTGTTTGGACGTTGATGACTCGACTTGGTGCGGGAGATCGCGGGAGGCGTTGACGACCGGCGCGATGTTGGCACAAGTTTGGCGAGTGGCGTTGGGGCAGAACGGTTCTGGCGTTGGGAGAGTGTGCAAGTGTATGCGCAATTCTTGTGGCAGTTGATCATTTGGAGAGCTGGAATAACACATCAGTACATCAGTGACCTTTGGATATTCATTTATAGAGACCAATGATTGGATATATCCTAGTTTTGGCAAATATGATGATATTCAATGACAGACTATATAGCATTAAGGATAACATTGCAATATACACACTGATAGAAGATACGATTTTGGAACAAGCAACTGAGCTAACGTCAAAACTCAGTTGAAACAGATCTGACGGTTGCGATTGATCCGTTTTGATTGGCGCAAATTGTACCTAACCCTCGCTGAGGCAACTTGCCGGAACTTGCCGGAAAATGATCTTGGCCACAAACCTTTCAGCTTGAAATGCTGCTGAAACGGGTGCAAGATCTCTGGAATCCAGAGTCTGGATTCTGGAATCGTCTACGAGTAGACCTCGCCAACGTGATAGATCGGATCGTGGGGCATGCCCCAGCACTTGTAGCCGAGAAAGTGCGCAACGTAGCACAGTCCTTCGGTCTCAATGCCGTCGTAGCCATTGCTGTCCCAGTGCGTCCCAATGACAAAGTTGGTCGGAAACACGACGCCCTGGCGATGGACGTCCGCGCGGACGTACAACATCGTGCCACCGACCGAGTCGAGCGCCACAAAGTCGTCGGGTAAGTGACGATAGTCGTTCATGAACCGCACGTCGGACGGTGACACGCCCGGGACGGCGCGTCGCCCAGCCCACGCGTTCCGGTCATATTCATCGAGCGACGGCGGTCGGCCCCAGTAGCAAATGGGCTCGAGGATATCGCGCTCTGCCTGGATCATTTTGGTCACAAGACCAGGCGGCACAATGTGCACGTCGCCGTCAAACCACACAACGTGTTGGTGCCACGGCTCGAGCGTCGCGAGCAGCGCAAAGTTGCGGTACCGCGCGAGCATCGAGCGGCGCGCGCTTTGCATCTCATCTTCGTGGCGGTTCTTGCGCGTGAGCCCTTTGACGATAAAGTCGTTTCGGAAAAGCAGCGAGAACTGGGCGTACTCAGTAATGCGCGCGCGCATCAGACCCTGAACTGTTTCAAACTCGGCTTTGCTGGACGTGAGGATCGTGAGCGACGTCTGATTCTTGGGGTGCGTGAAGCGCCCAATGAGCGCAAAAAAATCGGCGCTCGTGCGTCGTTTGCCCCACGACGTCTTGTCATTGAGAACAACCACGAGCAACACGGCGTCCTTCTGTAGTGTCGTCGGATCCTCCAGCACCGCGTGGTTCTTGAGGCGGTAGTGAACGCCGCGCTCGTCGCGACCATGCTGCGCAAACAACTGTGTTGATTCGGCGATATGATTGCCAAGTGCCATTGCAGGTGAGAGCGAGAGGCGCTCGCCTTGGAGCGGAGGCATCTCGACGGTCCGCGGGTGGAGGAGACTCACGTCTAGTGGCCGCGCCGTCGGTGCTGAAGGCGTGGTTTGCACTGTCTCGATGAGCGTTGGAGTTGGAGGTAGTGTTGGCTCTGTCTGAGTTGGTGTTGGCTCTGGTTGAGTTGGTGTTGGCTCTGGCTGAGTTGGTGTTGGTTCAGATGACGGTTCAGTGGACGTCGCCGTTGGTGGCAGTGGGGAGTTCTCAACATCCGACGTTGGTTCCGTCAAGACTGCGAGTTCTTGTTGGTATTGCGGTGGATCAGCATTGCGGAGGCGTAGAGGTCCGTTTGTGGACACAACGCCGACAGTCAAGAGAACTGTGGCAGCGAGGAGAGCCACCGTGGTAAACACCGTCACGTGTCCGCGCGGTCGATGCGACGGCGCCGTCGACGGAGGGCGTCGCATTTGGTTGAGAGAAACTCAATTGCGAGTGAGTGAGTGAGAGGGAGAACGCATGGGAGTCAGCGTCTCTAGCGCTATTTTGAATGCTTGTTCATCCCGCCCAGGCAGTGTCTGGTCTCAGGATGTGAAGTAGATATATAAATGAACCAAAACGCACCCTCCGCCAGCACGCTGGAATGCTGACAAATAGATGCCAATCAGCCTTGGCCCAGTCGAGCAACGCTGACTCGTTGAGAGTTTGAAAGAGATTTCTCCAAGTCAACTTCAACGTTGGCACACAATGATTGGCGACCATCACTCTGGTAGGCACTAAGTCGAGGGACTTGTATGTGATGTTGTGACGCCGTGTCATGTTGCATGCCACAAACTCGCCGCCATCACACCAGCGAAAACTTATCTCTTGGGATTCTCCAGGCGCGGAGCGACTTGATCAGAAAACCAATCGGAGAACGAATCAAGGATACTGTATGCACTGGGTCTCTTGCGCCCCGTGAGTCCTTGATACAGTACAATACTCTATGTTCCAACCGGTACTCTCAGCCAGAGCTGAGACCAATAAGCACCACCCTGGCGTTTGTCGCGCCGCTGACCTGATCCGCAGGGTTTGACTTGTCGTCTTGGATACGTGCCACCGACTGGGGCATTTTTCCAGCGGTCGCGGCTTGAATCAAGGGAAACCCTGCATCTCTTTAACGCGGCGACGCAGGAGCGCAGCGAGCGTGCTTCGTGTCTACATCGCCACGGCACGCACGACCAACCATCGACAAACACGAGGGCTGCTCGCGGCGATCCACATCTTCGAGATTTTGGTTTCAACCAGCTGGTGGCCCAAAAGTTTTGACACCCTGTTGGATCACTGACACAAAATGTGTCACTCAACGCACAATTTGTGTAGGGCGACGAGGCGCGCAACACTTGATACAGTATCGGGACGAAACACTTCTGGCGTCAGCACACTGGCACGTGCCATGATGGCACTGCCATCTCGTTCCTCCCCACTGTAGACCCCAGGCCTTCCGCAGTGATGCTGGGTCTGGTGTCCCCTGGTTACGGGTGACCCGAGCGAAGCTTGCGCTCCGAGAGAGGACATGGATGCTTGCTTCTGTGAACTGACACAAATTATGGCACAGGCACGCCCGCCTCCAAGCAGGAAGTTCATCCCACTTTGACCCGACCCGCATAAACGCGCAACGGTATTCGGTGGCAGCAGCCAGCGCGAACCGTCAAAAATGAGCCAAGTGTAGTTTACCGCCTGGCCCATCACGATCGGACAACACAGACCCCAATTTGCACTTGAACAAAGTATGAAATCGCAGCTTGTGGATCGTCATAGTTCATCCAAGTCAGTTTAGTCTCACACTCGGGTAATATTCCCAAGTCAAGGATGGGTGCTCGGTTTTGTTTCCGCTCAAGTCAACCTCTTTGGTTTCCCTTCCCCCTCCACGCAGGGGGATGTGTTCCCTCTGGCAGAGCGAATCCAATCGTCCGGAGACCGCGGGGCTTCCGGACAACCAGCAAACGGCCGCGGCCAAGCCACTTCGTATTTCGCAGTCCCAGCCTCATCCAGTCCAGCTCTCCGGACGTCCAGAAGCTCCCACCGTCCAGAAAAGACCGATGTGCAAGGCCAACACCAAGGAAGCCGCGGCTGCGGCCGCCGCGAGCGAAAACCCCATGGTGCACCCCGAGCTCAAGCCCAAGTTTGTCAAGGCGTACGAGCCATCGAACGAGTTCCACTGGGTCGGCACGGACGAGCCGCACGCGACGCGCCGCAAGCTCATTCTCGCCAAGTACCCGCAGATCAAGGAGCTCATGGGCCACGACTGGCGCACCAAGTACGTCATTTTGGCGGTCGTGTCGCTCCAGACGTACTGCGCGTTCTTGGCGCCGACGCTGAGCTGGCCCACGTACACTGCGCTTGCGTACCTCATTGGCGGCACGTGCAACCACGCGATGATGCTTGCGATGCACGAGCTGTCGCACAACCTCGGCTTTAAGCGCATTTTGCCCAACAAGATTGTGAGCATTTTCGCCAACTTGCCGATTGGCGTGCCGTCGTCGGTGTCGTTCAAGCGCTACCACATGGAGCACCACCGCTACCAAGGCGAAGAGGGCATTGATGTCGATCTCCCGACGACGATTGAAGGCAAGATCTTCAACAGCACGATCACCAAGTTCTTCTTTGTGTGCTTTCAAGTGCTCTTCTACAGCTTCCGCCCGATGATTGTGAACCCCAAGGTTCCGGGCATGTGGGAGCTGTACAACTGGATCGCGTGCATGTCGTACAACTACTTCATCTACACGGCGGCGGGTCCGTGGGGTCTCTTCTACTTGCTCTTCAGCTCGCTCCTGGGCTCGGGTCTCCACCCGGTCGCTGGCCACTTTATCGCTGAGCACTACGTCTTTATCCTCGGCTACGAGACGTACTCGTACTACGGCATCCTCAACTGGCTCACGTTCAACGTCGGGTACCACAACGAGCACCATGACTTCCCGTACGTCCCGGGCTCGCGTCTCCACAAGGTCCGCGAGATTGCGCCTGAGTTCTACGAGAACCTCCCGCAGCACAAGTCGTGGACGTGGGTGCTGATTGAGTACATTTTCAACCCGAACATTGGTGCGTTCAGCCGCGTCAAGCGCCACACGCTCTCGGACGAGCAGAAGAACAAGATGAAGGCCGATTAGAGAGAACGCGGATGGACCTGGCACATGCGAGTACGTTTGCTGGAGAAGTGGAGACGCTGGCACTGCCACGGCTGTGACAGTGACAGCAGCTCCTCGCTCTCTGTTTGTGTTTTTACAGAATATACACTTCATTGCGCGTTTGAGGAGAGAGCGTTTCGGTGGCTGATGGTTTTGTCTCATGGCTACACTTTTGGATCGGAGACGAAACATGTCTCAATTTCGTTTTTTATCGGTTTGATGGTCCCTACACGGACACTACAAGGGTCGAGTGATATACAGCATCATATCGTTTCTTCAACGGTGTCTCAGCGATGGAACACGAAGGCTCAATGCTCAGCCGTGCTTCTAGCGGACCTTGGGCGCGTTCGGGTTGCCGAGCGTGAACAGACGCGGGGCGATGGACATCGACATGAGCTCTTGGAAGAGAAGCTTGCATGCGTATGGGATATGCACTTGGGAGATCTGCGTCTTGTTTCGGCACGTGCGGCACTCGAATGTCATCTTGCGCAAGTTGGCAATCGCGATAATACCACAGATATCGCACACGTGGACGCGGTAGGCGTCCGAGTTGGCGAACAGTCGGTCCATGAGGAAGTTGGCCGAGCCGTGCGAGATCAAACAATCGCGCTCCATCTCACCCATACGCAAGCCACCTTCACGAGCACGACCTTCCATGGGCTGGCGCGTCAGCATCGTCACCGGACCACGCGAACGCGAGTGGATCTTATCGTCGACCATGTGCTTCAAGCGTTGGTAGAACGTCGGACCAATGAAGATCTGGGCAGTGAGCCGTCGACCAGTGTGGCCACTGTAGAGCACCTCGTTACCATGGCGCTGGTATCCAAGGTTGTGAAGCGTATCGGCGACGGCTTGTACCGTCACGTCCGTGAACGGCGTGGCATCACCTTCATCACCCGTTTGGGACGACACCTTACCGAGCAAGCACTCGACCAAGTGACCAACTGTCATACGAGACGGAATAGCGTGCGGGTTCACAATGATATCGGGTGTGATACCTTCACACGTGAACGGCATGTCTTCGTGACGGTACGTCATACCAATCGTACCCTTCTGTCCGTGACGAGAGGCGAATTTGTCACCAATCTGCGGAATACGGATGTTGCGGAATCGAACCTTCGTGAACTTGAAGCCATCAGCGTTCGTCGTGAGCATCACCGTATCGATGATACCGTTTTCATGCGAGCGAAGCGAGGTACTTGCATCACGCTTCATGAAACGCTGCTCGAGCGACGAGTCTTCAGACACTGGAAGCGGCGAGGTCTTGCCGATGATGATATCGTTACCACTCACACGTGTACCCGGGGCCACGAGACCATCAGCATCAAGTTTGTGGTAGCTACCGTGACGCAAACCCAAGCAGTTGTCGCGACTTGGCTTTTCGAACTCTTCACACGCACCACCGGTGCCACCGCTGGGACTCTTGTTGCGCTCCTGGTCCACGTAGCAGCGGTAGTATGTGGAACGGAAGAAGCCACGATCGATCGCGCTCTGGTTCATAATCAACGAATCTTCCTGATTGTAACCTGTGTAGGTCGCAATGCCGACGATAGCGTTGATGCCAGACGGAAGTTCTCGGAAATGCAGGTATTCCATCGCTCGCGTCGTGACCAGCGGTTTCTGGGGGTAGTTGAGCACGTTCGCCATGGTATCCATTCGTGCCCGGAAGTTCGAAGAGTAGATACCCATAGCTTGCTTACCCATGGCCGACTGGTATGTGTTACGCGGCGACTGGTTGTGATCTGGGAACGGAATGATACTGGCACAGATACCGAGAATCATCGAAGGATGGATCTCGCAGTGCGTGTACGGATTCGTGCCGGTACCAACGTCCTTCGGCTCCATTGCAATCATACAGACTTCCTCTTCTTCCGTATCAATCAACTCGACGACACCATCGGTGAGCAAGTTGTGCCATCTGTAGTTGGTTTGCTTGTGGTTTTGGAGTTTCACAACTTGTTCCTTCTGCAGCAGGAGCTGGTTGTCCTCGACGATGAACAGCGGTCGGCACACACGACCCGCATCAGTATAAATACGAAGTTCCTTGTTCATCAAGTCGCGAATAACGGACACTTCGGCATCAATGTCGACACAACGGCGAAGCGAGCGCAGGGTGCGAACAAGCTCATTGGGCTCACGGTGGATACCGACCCAGTTGCCGTTGACGAAAATCTTCGTCGCGTGCGGAATAATCTGCGGCTTGATCTCTTCGAGGTTTTCTGTCGCCCATTCTTCAAGGAACTCGAGAATAGGAGCCTGCGGCGAACCGACGGAAATATACGCCATCAACGCCAAGTTCTTCACGAGACCGACGGCCTGTCCTTCCGGGGTTTCAGCCGGACAGATCATACCCCAATGCGTGTTGTGCAGCTGACGAGGCTGCGCCTGCTTGCCCTCGCGACCAAGCGGGGTGTTGAGACGACGCAAGTGCGACAATGACGATGCATAGGTGAGTCGGTTCAACACCTGTGAGACGCCAGCCTTAGAAGCGGTCTTCTGCATACCCCAGTTGCCCGTCGCAAGCGAGTAACGCAAGCCGTTAGTGATTGTCCGCGAACGAATGGCCAAAGTGAGGTTGAAGTCCTTGCCGTTGTCGACACACTTCTGCAAGAACGACTTCACGTCCTTCGTGAGCTTCTTAAACAGCACACGGAAAAGACCACCCAAAAGCGGACCGGCGAGATCAAGACGCTTGTTACCGTAGTGATCACGATCATCTTCACCAATGCGACCAAGCGAACACATCAGCAGCTTGTGGACGACGTAGCCGAGGAAGTAAGCCTTCTTTGTCTCGTTGTGATCCTCGACACCGACGTGCGGCAGCATTTCCTTTTGCAGAATCTCTTGCGCGTAACGAATACGGTCGGCCTTGCTGACGTTGATGGCGCTACCTCTTCGGCCAATGAAATCCAATGCAACTTCCTGCTCCTGGATGACGAAAGCTTCCTCAAGCGACGGCTTGAATCGTTCCATGAGTTCCGCATCCGAGAAGTCGTAACAAATGTGCTCGAGAATTTCACGATCAGCGACAAAGCCGAGCGCGCGGAAAATGATCACAACTGGAATATCTTGACGAATGTACGGAATGACGGAGCGAATTTGGTTGCCCGTGATGGCGCTCTTTCCACCGCTGCGCTGGTACATTTGCACGTACATCGTCGAGGTCGGACGCACGCCGTGTTCCACGTGCGAGCGGGTCTCACACACCCAGCTGTACTTGGACGTGCCCGACTTGCGGAAGCAGTAGACGTGGTTGTTACTCATACGCTCTTGGGCAATGAGCACCTTCTCACTGCCGTTAATCACAAAGTAGCCGCCCTGATCGTAGACGCACTCGTTGAGTTCCGTGAGTTCCTTGTCAGTCTTGTTTGTGAGCACACAGTATTGCGAGCGCAACATGATCGGAACCATGCCGATAAACTCCTTGGGCGTTTCGACCTGCTCGTACGGTTCCATTTCGTCGAGGTTCGCTGGGCCGCTCGCAGGCGCGTGGTACTTTTGGCACACGACATCAACGTACAGCGGCGCTGCGTACGTGAGGTTTCGCAAGCGCGCTTCGTGGGGGAACATGACACTCGTCGAGCCATCGGCTTCGGTCATCGTCGGCTTGGAGAGGTAGATCTGGCCAAACGAGATCTGGTAGATCGTGTCGGTGTTGGCTTTTGCTTGCCCCGGCGTGTACTGCGACTCGGGGTTAATGCGGATCGACCGCGAGTCGTCGACGAGTTCTTGCATCGTGTTTTGGATAAACTCGTCAAACGAATCGAGCTGTTGGCGCACGAGCCCTTTTTCTTCAAAGTAGGCCGAGATCACGGCCCACGCGTCTTCTTGGGAGACGCTTGCGCCGGCGTGGAGGCCCATGCCGCTGTCGTCCAAGTGGTCGTCGTGCTCATTGTCCGAGTCGTCCCACGCCATGGCTGTTGTTGGGCTGTGGTTTCCACCACTGAGCCAAAGTGCGAGTGAGCGAGAGGGAGGGAGGGAGGTGGCGAAAAGGTGGCGGGGGGAGCGCTCAAAAGGGAAACCAGAGTGATGGTCCCATGGCGCGTGCGAACTTAGCGAGCTGAATGCACCTCGAATGAGGTTTTTGACGTGTACTGGGTTAGAACAACTTCGGGTCCACCACGATGGATACAACTGAAGTTCGTCTTGTCTTGCATTGCGAGCTCGCCACCACATCAGTCACACACGTCAAGTCACGTGAACGATTGTCAGTCCAACCATGACTCTTCTGCGGCGTCACAGCCTACGCGCAGGACAGCATACAGTGTGAAGCAGGCGTGGGATGACGATGTGTCGATCGCGTCGTTGGGCAACGCGATGGACGACGCGCTCGTCGTCAAAGCACGTCAGCAGTACATGCGGTTGACGGACACTCGGGACTTTATCCTCCTCCGAGGCAATGCGAACGTTAAAGACGTAGTGTGTGTGTTTTGTGATTGAAGAAGGTCCTAGCGTGGGTGTGCTTTCAGCCCGCCGCTTTCAGTGGCTTGCGACTGTAAAGTGGCGAACCAATACAGTAATACATGTGCTGTGAGGATCGTCGTGTCTTTGGTTACAAAAGGCGAAGTGATCCGTTTTGAGATTGTCCACCGCAATCCGGAGCTGGATTGTGCGCTTCTGAAGTCGTCCGAACTCTAATCTTTCGTGCCGTTGTGAATAAGAGTCCGACAAGCTGGACGAGCCTGGGGTACACAGCTACACAGCGACCTCGTTTTGACACTTTGCGTCGGCAACGCGTACCTGAGTACCTTACATAAACTGATATTCGCTCCGTTTCCCCAAATTCGTAGTGTCTGACCGCTCCGCTGGGTTCGCACTTCTCAAGCACGGGCGTCTAATTAGCATCCGCGTGAAGACGGCGTGTGAACTCTGCCGAGGGCTCGGCCATAAGGCCGCTGCGGACGAAGTGAAAGAGCTTCTGGGGAGTTTTGTGCGAAGCGGATATGCCCACGGGTGCTCAGCCGATTGGTGGATCTGTTCAAATATGTCGTCAGTGTGTATCTGTAAATCAGTACATGAGTCCTTCGTGATTGAATCCACCATGTGTGAGGTTTTTTACCCCACGATAGTTTCCGAGTTCACACTGACTCAGTATGTCGATGTCAACTGGACCACAATCCACCACAACATGACAACGAAGCATGCCGACTGTACTTATTTAACATCTTCCTCATTTCCTGCTTGGCTGGAAACCGGTTCCGAAGCCTTGTGACGCGCCAGAGAGCGTCGTTTGATGCGGCTGTAACGCACAGTCAACGACGCGACCAAGCCCTGATTCACTTCCAGAACTGTTCCACAGAACGCGAGTTGATAGTGCCCAGTTCGCAACTGGGCCAACACCAACAATTGGATTTGGCTTCCCCACAATACCAACATGACCGCGAGCACGTCCGAGCCCGCGGCGATCGAGTGGATCGAGCACGAGGTTGTCGCGCACCACGGCAAGCAGGCCGAGTTGCCAGCTGCCAACAACAACCTCTGCGAGTTTCTGCGCGACGGCCGCGCGGTGATTTGGTTGATCACGGCGCTCGCCGCCGACGCCGACCATTTTCCCAACAATGACGCGTTGGCGGTTCCCAAGAAAATCGAACGATCGATGCACCAGCTCTCGACGTTCCACGCGCTTGAGCGCATTGCGTTTTTCATCCGGTGGTGTCGCACGGCCGCCAAGTTGGAAGAACATTTGGTCTTCACGTCCGTCCAACTGTTGGACGAAGCGAACGCCGATGCTGTGTTGGCCACCATTGACGCATTGCGCCAACGTTTCCGCCCAACGTTGGCCAAAGCCGCCCCCACACCGACACACACACCTGTCCAACAACAAGACGAAGAAGAAGACGATGAAGACAACAATGCGATTGAGATTGAGGCAGCGGCGGCTCCGCCGACGTCGACCAACAAATTGAGCGCGTTCTTGACGGCCGTCCCGACCGGCCCGCCCACGCTCGTCAAGCACGTCTCGACCTCGAGTGTCACGAGTGCCACCTCACGAGATGACGATGCCACTGACACGACCGACACGCGCTTTGGCGTGAGTAAGCTCAAGAAGCTCCCTGGTGCGTTTGCCTCGCTTGCGACTGTCACGCCTGCGTCGCCACCGCCGCCGCCACCGCCACAGGAAGAACCGCCCGTGGAAGAAGAGCCGGAGTACGTGAGCTCCACGCCGAACCGCGACGACGTCGACCACTACGACGAGCGCATCAAGCACGTGTCCAAGCTCGAGATCCCGACGGTCTTTGGACGCCAGCAGTCGGGCGACGCCGACGAGAATAAGACGGTGAAGCGGGCCGTGTCCAAGCTCCGCATTCCCACGGCCTTTGGCGGAGCGAGCGACGCGACCCCCGCGCCTGTCGAAGAACCAGCAGCGCCGGTGCC
The DNA here is from genome assembly GCA_023336345.1 of Pythium inflatum. NCBI lineage: Eukaryota > Oomycota > Peronosporomycetes > Pythiales > Pythiaceae > Pythium > Pythium inflatum. The sequence continues at coordinate 50,345 of JAADWR010000008.1, read as the reverse complement.
GGAAGAGCCCGTGTCGAATTCGCCAAAGTCGAAGCTCGCGGCGTTTGCCAAGAGCCTCGCGCCGACGCCCGAGCCGACACCGGTCGTTGCGGCTGAGGCCCCCAAGCGGAAAAAGAGTACCGCGGGCAAACTCAAGATCCCGGGCGTCTTTGGCAAGGCCGTGGGTGCGGCTGCGCCCGTCCCCAAGAAGAAGCCCGTGACGAAACTCTCTGCGTTTTTGAACACGGTGAACAATGACGTTCCCAAGCCCATGGAAGCCAAGTCGGAGCGCAAGTTTGCGTTCCCGATCCCCGGCACAGAAGAAGCGAAGAACCCGGTCAAGAAACAGCCCGTCAAGGCCCCAGTTACCAAGCCCGCGCCTGCTAAGAATGTGGCCCTCGCTGCCTTTATGCAGAAGGTCGTCGTCAAACCGCCGACCCCCGCGCCACGCGTGGAGCGGGACGTTGTGCCGGACCATCCCATTGAGCATGTCGAACAGCCCAAGCAAGCGGTCGTCGAGATACCTCCGGTCGTCGAAGAAAAGGTCGCACCGGCGCCAGCGTCGGCGCCTTCGCCTTCCAAGCCGTCGGCCCTTGCGGCCTTCATGAAAAAGGTCGTAGTTGGTCCACCCACGCCTGCACCCCGCGTCGAGAGAGATGACGTGTCAGCGGAAGTGAAGCATGTTGAAGAGGTGAAGGAGGCAGTGGTGGAAGCGGCACCGGTTGAGGCGGAGCCTATCGAGCAAGAGCCAGCTGTTCCGTCCCCACCGAAGTCCAACAGACTCCATGCTTTCTTGGCGGCCGTGAGCCCTCAAGCGTCGGCGTCCGAAGAAAGCGAGGAAGACGAGGAGGAAGTTGAGGAAATCACTGCATCGGCGATCGGCAATGACGAAGAACATGACGAGGAGGAGGAGCATGAAGATCTAGAAGAGGAACATGAGGAAGACGAGGAGGGGGAAGAAGAACAGGACGAGGACGAAAACGAAGATGACGAGGCCGAAGAAGAACACGAGGATGCAGGTGAGGTCGCAACTGCGGATCAAGAACCTGAAACAGTGGAGGAAGTGGACGCCGAAGGCGAGGAGCCGGTCCACGACGACGGTCACGATGACGACAATAACCACGACGACGATCACGATGACGACTTCGTGAGTCCAGTAGTCGAGTCGTTCCCTGACCATCATGTCATTGTTGAAGTTTCGGGCGAGCTCACGCACGAAGCGATGCGTCGACGCCTGTCGTCGCAGGAGTCGGCCCCAATGCAAGATGCTCCTGCCCCGACGGCCGCCATCACGACGCAGCAACCAGAGAACTCGAACGAGACACTGCAGCAGCAGCTCGCGAGTGTCGAGGCCACTGTGAAGACCCAGAACGACGCGCTCGAGGCGCTGCGTGCTGAGCTGGCGGTTTTGCGACAACAACTAGAGACTCAAAAAAGCGAAGCTGAGGTGGCCCAGGAAGCTGCCGTCGCAGCTGTGCGACGAGAACTTGAAACAACGATGGCCGAGGCCACGGCAACGCTGCAAGCACAAGTCGCGGCACAGGCTTCGCTCGCGGCCGAGCGCCTCGAAGAGCTCACGGCCGTGAAGCAGACGTTGGCCGACCAAGAGCTCGAGCTCAAGCAGGCGCACGAAGGTGCCGAAGCGGAACGGTACGCGGCACAAACGGCGTTTGCGGCGCGTGACGAACTCCAGGACAAGCTCAATGCTCTGACACAATAGGAAGGAAATACACGAGGGTTTTGTTTGGATGATTCTAGATCGAGTCAGTCTGGTAACCGGCGAGCGACCGACGGAGAATGAGCGCGGCGCCAAAGCCGACGAGGATGAAAAAGCATACGATCGCGGCCAAGAGCCCGAGGAGCTGGAGCCCGCTCTTGAGGTACGCGTGGACGTCGTCGTTGGACCACTCGGGGCACCGGCCGCACTCGGCAATGTCATTGCGGTCCGAGCCTTGGTCCTGACGCGCTGTCACCAAGAGTGTCCATCCGGGCTTGCTACAAGTCGTGTCCTTGTCGGTGCACAAGTGCCACACACCGTCGGCCTGTGTCACGCCCGTACACGTGACAGCGTCACTCGTTGTGCAGTTGGAACACCCGGGCAGCGCAATGTCACAGGCGATGGCTTCGGTCTTACTGTGGGTGCTGTAATCACGCGCAAGTTTATCCGAGAGCGAGAACGCGGCCGCAGCACAGACGAGAAGCGCCGTGAGGCACGCGCCAATGCCGACAATATACTACATTACAGAGAGTTGTTAGTCCCAAGTGTTGGATTTTGCCAACAGTGGGGAACGAACGTACCAACAAAAGCATCGTGCGGGACTTTGCGCGCGCGCCAACAATCCCAACGATCGCGAGTGCAAAGAGAATCGTTCCTGCGACAACAAACACGAGCGCGATCCACTGTTGGCCGGCCGTGAGCTCGCCTTTCGACTTGACGGCCGCACCGTAGGCGACGATCGCAGCGCCGAGCGCGCTAAAGATGACGTTGAGGACCGTGAGGAGGCTCTTCATGACGATTGGCACGGTCACGATGCGCACGACGCAGTACATGGCCAACAATACCAACGCGAGGCACGCGAGGCCGAGCGCGCCCAACAGAGCAAATTTGTGTTGGACGTACGTCGCCGTGGCTTCAAAACCGTCGCGACAGCACGGCTTCGTGCGAAGGTACGCGAGCACCGGTGACGTCCAGTGGTGCTTGAGCCACGCGACGAGCGAGTCTTGGAACGCGAGCGCCGCGTACGACGCGACAAAGAGCGCCGTGAGGACGGCAAAGTTGAGGAAAAAGTAGCCCATGAGGAGCGCCGACTTGTCGCGCCCAGCGCCAACAAACCCCACGAGCGAGAGCAGCACGACGAAGAAGCCAACGCTCGCCAAGGCTGCGGCGCTCGCGTGGAGATGCGCGACCAGCGAGACGTGGATACCGAGCGCAAGGAGCGCGGCGCCGCCGGCGAGCGTTAGCACCGTTAGCACGCGCAGCGCTTTGCGGGACGGTCGCATGTTGGAGGAACGGGAGAACAACGTTGATTGTTGGAAGAGTTGGCGTTGGTGTTGGTGTTGGCGTGCTTTTTGTTGGCGTTGGCACGCAGGAGGCGCGGATGTGGGATGCTGCTCGACAAGGTTCTCTTCGCCAGGCAGTTTCGCAGCCTGATTTGAACCCGGCACAGGGTTTCATCCAATGGGATTTCTTTATGACAATATTCAGCCAATGGATTGTCTTATCAGATATGCATTATCAGAGGTTTTACAATAGCAGCTGGATCGGGTGCGACGCTGCAACTGCAAGGGATATGCATTAATAGAGGTGTATCCATCTCTCGGATCTTCTTGCAATGGGGATGCACACAAAACGGTGAGGGTTTCTTTTCGTCTCGTTTACTGTCTCTACTAATGGCACTAGTGGGTTAGATGAATGGCAATCTCTCGGCTACTCGTCGCTGTCGTTGGTGATGCTGCTCTCGTTGCTCTGGGCAGACAACGCTTCTTGCTTGGCTTTGCAGCGTTGCATCTGCTGCGGCTGTTCGTATACGAGGAACGACTGCTCGACCACCTTGATGTCGACCGACGGCGTCGCGCTCACGCCGAGAAACTTTTCTGATGCGTACTTCTCGCTCACGGCCTTGGCCTTGTCACTCTGCTCTTCAACGAGTTTGCGCTCGGCAAGATGCAGATCGTGCAAATCGAGCACGCACTCCTTCAGTTCCCACGCGTTGTACAGGGTGAAGTGGTGGAGCGTCGGAGTCCACGGCTGTTCTTCGTTGGTCATGAGACGCGATAAATACACTGCAGCCGCGGCAATCATCGACGGACGATACTCAAGCATGTGGTAGTACAGCATGGCAAAGTCGCACAAATACTATACACGTCGCCCGTCAGTGTCACCGGATTTGACCCACGTCACAGTTTGAGAAGCCTGAAAACACACCTGAGTGAGGAATTTCTGCTTGTCACTGTTGCATCCGGCCTGGGTGAAGCGAGGCAGGAAGCCATGGCACGTTGTAGACGCAACGCGATACTCGAGGGCTTGGAGGACTTTCATCTCCATTTCGAGCATCTACAGCAAAGCAAAATATGTGAGTGACATCCCCTCCAACCATATCGTCGACCAGTTGCGTACCTCTTGCGATGTGTACGTCTGGTCTGAGATGTAAACAAACTCGTCGACGTTGGGTCCGTAGACTTCTTCAAACTTGGCTGCGATCATCATGCACGCACAGCCGAGTAATTGAAACTGCTTGCGGTTGATCTTGACTGTGGCGAGGTAGCGATCCACGAGGTTGACGGTCTTGTGGAATGTCTGTGAGTCGAGTTCGTACTCTTCGCCGACTTCGACCAACCAGTCGATCAGGATCGTGCGCATCTTCTCATTAATATCGAGCTGCACTTGGCCAATGTACTCTGGCGACGGGCGGTACTTGTCTTGGTGCTGGCGGTGGAAGCGATCCATGTCGCGCACAATGTTGACGCAGTGGGTAGCTGATTTCTGGAACGGCGCGTCAATATCTTGGATCTGTGACCGGTACGTCTCTTCATCAAAGCCCGAGTCTAGAACTATGTCATCAATATACAATACCGCACCGCATCGAAACAAGAACGCCTTACCTCGGTGATCAAACTTGAACACGTACGGTCTAGGCTCGTACGGTGGCACGGCGCCGGTGGTCTGCTCGGTCGTGGCGGGCGGTGGTGCGACAATCTCGACAGGCGCCTTGGCCTCGATCTGTACTTCTTCCTTAACCACTGGTGCGCTCACCACTGGCGTCGGCTCCGGCTGGCTCGTCTCGGCCTTGAGCGTCTCTGTGCATACCATCTCGGCGTCCGCAATGTCTGCCTTGGCTTCCTGTGTCATTGTGGCTTTTCCTATCGCCATCTTGGGCTTGTTTGCCGTGCTCTTGGGCTTGAACGACAGCAGACTTTGTTTCTTTCCGTGCTCTTCCGCTGCGTTCTCTCGACGCCGCTTGGTCACGGCGCTCACGTGCGTACTGCGCGCGCGGACATTCGCTGTCGTCGCCGTGGCGGTTGTGGTCGTGGTTGTTGGCTGGCTCATGCTGCTCGCATTGCGCTTGACGCCGCGCGCGGACGTCGGCTTGACCACGCCGCTCGCGACCGGCTTCTTGGTCGTGGGAAGCGGAGCATTCGCGCCGCGCGTGTGGCTGTTGCTAATGTCTTGGAGCGCGCCGCGCTGGCGCTTGAGGGAAGCGGTCGCGGCTGTGCCTTTGGCGCGCGCAGCGGCGGCCTTGAGGACGCCGGAGGAGACGCGCGTCGATTCCATGAGAGAGGATATAGGCGGAGCGGAGAGGAGGAGGAGCGGAGCGGAGAGGAGAGAGAGCGCGGTCGGCGTCCGCTTCCTTTCTAAGGCGATGGTTTCCCCCCACCAGACCCACGAATTGAAGCTTTCGAACCGACTTGGAAAATGCGAGCGAAAACGCAAGACGGGATGACCTGGCAATTATAGAGGTTGTAGGGGAGGGGCGATGTCGTAACCAAGTGTTTGAAATTCGAAAGGGTATACTGAAACCAAGTCAATTCCAGCTGGCGCGCTATCACACCAGTTCCCCGCCAGCGTTTTTGAATTCAAAGCGACGTCTTAACAAACCGGTTATAACTATCTGTTCCTAACGGATACATCTCCAAGCGACATGCAACAAGAAAAGCCAGCGAGAACACCATGGGCCGCGTCTTCAAGATCTATTTGGACAGCGCCAAGGTCTTTAGCTGCCGCGAGTGCAAGACGCACCTCACGACTGCCGAAGATATCATCTCCAAGGTGCGTGCTACGAGTCTATCCATTTAGGTCCAGCGTCTAACCGTGGCAAATAAGAACTTTCAAGGGCGAACGGGCAAAGCGTATCTCTTTGACACGGTCGTGAACGTGACTGTGGGGCCGCCGGAAGAGCGCCCGCTCATGACCGGCCTTCATGTCGTTGTCGACGTGTACTGCAACACGTGCTACGCCCACCTCGGCTGGAAATACGTGCGTATTTGGTGGCATAGGACGACTTTGGAGGCGACTGACGTATCGCGACTATACTATAGGAAGAAGCCGAGAAAGAGTCGGAAAAGTACAAGATTGGCAAGTTTGTGCTCGAGCTCGCCAAGACGCGGTGCGACTGACGGCACACGCAAAGCCTCCTAATTTATGTTATTATATATACGCCCTCATGGCCTCAATGCGCCGTCGTATCGCTCTTGTTGTAACTCTGCCAGAGCATAAAACGCCGCGCGCACTTGGTGCCCACCAAAGAACCGTCCGTGCATTGCGCGTTGGGCGTTGAGGGCGTCATCTGGAGATCGAAACACGACAAAAACGCGCACGTGGTCATCGACTTCGTGCACCGCGACGCGCTCGACGGCGCCAAAGCGACTGCACTCGTCCCGCACTTCGTCGGCGAGTTCAGCGTCGACGTCGCCCTTCTGGACCATATTGAGCAAGCACAAGCACCGCCGGTTGTTTTCAGAGGAGGGACTTGGCGTGTGGTTCAGGCGGATGGTCGCTGGACTCGCTTTCCCGACTTTGAGCTTTTGGCCGGCGAGTTCAAAGCCGTTCATGTGCTGGATCGCCGTGGTTGCTGCGGTTTCGTCGGCATACTCGATGAATCCAAATCCGCGATGCTGCGACGACTCGAGCGGCGTGACAGCGGGCATGACGCACGCGCGAATGTCGCCAAACGGAGAGAAAATGCTCTGGCAAATCACGCAGTACATGTGAGACTTGCATGAGCATCAAGAGGATTTGGCAGTCGTGGGATAGGTACCTGAAGGTGGGCACTGTTGAGTTCTACGCGCACACCGCCAACGTAGATGCACTTGGTCGGGACGCTATACATCACTGTCAGTCGGTTGTGACTCGAGTGGATGGATCCCATAAGGACGCACTTCTTAGTGGCTTCTTTACCAATATTCTGGGCCGACGTAGGGTCTCCCGAGTTGCCACGATGTGGACGACCAACCTTCACGAACAACGTCAGTCGAAGCACTATGGCAAGACACTGCAAGCAACCGTCGGACCTTGAGCGTGCGATTCGACAGCTGCGCACCATTGAGCACTTGCACAGCGCTCTCGGCAGCGAGCACGTCTACACAGACTCGAGTGTCAGCACGGTTTCGTCCAGTCACGGTTCACAAGCAGAGATGTAGCTCAACGTACCATCGTACTCGATAAAGCAAAAGCCCTTGGATCGTGCCATGCTGTCACCGCATCTTCATCAGCAACACGACACCACATTACACTGTGAGACGGAACGCACCCTGGTTCCATCGACAGATCCACCGATCGAATTGCACCAAACGGGCCAAAGAAGCTCCGGATATCGTCTTCTTTGAGGTCATAGTACAGATTCCCAACGTACACGCGCTTGGCGAGGTCCGACGTCGACGTTTGTCCAACAGGCAGGCCCATGGCGAGCAGACTTGCTTGCGCGACTGCCCGTGCACGGGCAGCGGCGCCGTCCGTCGGCGATCCCTACGAGATCACACGCACGGAGTGAACACTACAGATCACAGAGACAACGAGAGACAAACAAACAAAACACAATAAAACAGCAGAAACACACAATAAGACGAGGCGCCCAACGGCATGAGCACCCACAAGAGAGACCGAAAGAACCCATCACCACAACAATGCGGTCTACGTACGTTTGGCACAGGCGCGGCTGCCGGTGGCGTCATGCTCGCCGACTTTTCTTTCACGACGCTTGATAGTCGCTTGACAATCTCGTTCAGTGCACCTGGGATAAGGTCGTCGAAGCGTTAGAGTCAATACAGATCAGAGACGGCGAGCGACGCACCGTTGGCGGACGGTGACGGCGCAGGCTCTTCTTGCGGAGCCGCGTCGTCGTCACTTCCCCATCGCGAGCGCCTTGTGCGCTTGACGCTCGGACCGTCTGGACTGTGGGCGTCTTCGTAGCGGCGCTTGCGGTCGGTTGATGCCATGCTGCGTGCGACACGGTGCGAAGAGCTCACTTCTTGGCGCGAGAAAGGAGAGATACCGTTAAGACACTCGAAAGAACAGTGTTACGAACTTCTATTCTCTTATAGCGCGAAAATGAGTTCTCAATATAGGAGCATGGCTACATCGTGATCTTCCACTCGACAAACACGAGCTCGCACACGCGCCTGCAATGACCACCAAGCGTTAGACCGCGCCGTATCGCCTCTACGCAAAGCGTCCGTACCGGTAATGGGCATCAGAGAACACGACGGCGCTGGTTGCGACCGGTTCGCTGACAAAGTGAGCGCTCTGGAGGACAGTGGCGCTGCGGCTCGTGCTCTCAGACCCTTGAAACTCCATAATGACCGAACCGGCCGTGTCTTTGGCCGCCTCCACGGCGCGCTGTTTCGTCCACAACGTATTAGTAAGGATGAATAGGTCAGTGTCTTGTTCTGGCGTACCTGTGCGGTGTGATCGTCTTGAGGGAAGAGCGTCTTGGCCTGCGCCGCTGTCAGGTGCATCTGTCGCGTGCGGATCAATAGCACAGGCGCGCTTCCGTCCTCTGTCGGTGCTGTCATGGCTTGGACAAAGCCGAGCAACAACTGCGCGTGAGGCTAGGACAAGAGAAACGCATCAGTGTCTGCCACACGCCAATGCCAAGCTTCTTTCGGCCGCAACGCACCGTGGGAAACACGACGACAACGCCATGAGCATCGTCTTGTCGAGAAACGAGTCCGCTCGTGAGCGGCACGACCAACTGCGACGCATTGATCGTCAAGCCCAATTCCTCGCATGTCCACGACGGCAGCTTCCACAACGCCATGCCGCCGTCCGGATGCTGTTCGACGACACCCGTGAGCGGCGACTCGTGGCAGTTGGATGGCAGTGCCTTCCACGCGCCATGCTCGGGCGTAAAGTTGTAGATCTACACACAACACACAGTGTCGTCAGGCGTATGCGATGCCAGGATTCAGTTTACACGTCGTACCTCACTCCACCGGTTGTTCCAGACCGAGAACTTGGCCTTGTCAAAGTGCTGCTGCAGCGAAAAGTACGTGAGCGGAAAGCACGCGACGCGCACTTTGGTCGAGAGCTCAATGATCGGCTCGGTTGCGCTGTAGAGGTACACGTCGAGCGCGTCACAGTCGCGCGTGCGGAACTGCTGGACGGCACAGACGACCGTGCAGTCGGCGCAGTTGCGGACAAAGAGCGACGAGTCGCACGGGCCAATGACGATGCGGCAGTTGGTGCAGTCGTCAATCTGCACGGCCGTGCAGTGGTCCAAGAGGAAAATGTCGCAGTCGTGGCATCCCTCGATGAGGAATTGCTGGCCGTTGATACTTCCAGGCTGCTTGACGAGGCACGAGGGACCGTGGATGTCGGAGAAGATATAGTCTTCGCGCTTGAGCGCTGGGTCGCGGCCGAAAAGATGCGACTTGTGCTGGAACGAAGATACCGACGCGAGCGCGCGCGGAGCATGCGACGGAGGAGGAGCGGACGCGGAACTGTCGGAGCGGAGAACAGGTCCCGCGTGGCAAATGTTCCCCATGGTCGAGCAAGGGAGAAAGGCCGAGTGACGTCACACGAACGTTGAAGCGGCCCTGACAAGGTGCACTAATGTGGGCTAATGTTAGCTTGCGTAAATCTAATTTTAGCCTCTAAAACCATGGACTCATACGATGTGGACCACATCAGAGGCGTCAGTGCCGCATCGGGTTTGGAAGGTTGGAGGGTTCTTCGGATTGTCCAGCGATTGCGCAATAAGGGTGTATAAAATGAGGAAGGTTCTGGTCCCTGTTGTTTCTATACACTGTCGTCAGTGCACCCCGCGTCTTTGTGCCGTAGATGAGCCGGGCATGTAGTCTCAAAGGTCGAAGAGCAAATTGTTCCAGCAAATCGTTCGCAGTGAACTGAAACCCTCTCGCGTCCAACAGAGGGAGGGAGGTGCGGGAGGAGAGGAGCACGGTGTGAGTGTGCGAGCACAGAGTTGAAGAACGCTCCATCAGTCAGTGCACCTGCCAACGAAGGCGTCGACGGCAACAAAACAGCGCGGAGAACACAACACAGATTGATCTCCCAACACACCCACTCGGCGAAAGCGATTCCTGTTGGGGATCCGGTGTCTTGGTTCTTGTTGGTGGCGTACCCATCCGTGCAACATTGTCGTGTTCCTCTCTTCACCAACGGATTGCTTGCATTTCTCTGTTGGCCAACACCAACGTTTTCGTGCGACACAGCCATTTCCAATTTCCCAACAAATAAACTGCGTTCACGATGCCGTCGGGACCATCGATCGGTGACCTCGCCGAGGCTGTGCAGTCGGTCATGGAGCCGCCCATCGAGACCCGTGAACTGTGCAAGCGCGACGCCGAGATTTTGCGCAAGAACATTGAGCTCTTTGTCGACGGTATTATGATGGAAGACAAGTACCCGCTGGCGTCGCTCTTGAACGAGAGCTTCACGATGGACATGTTGGATCTCCTCTTCAAGCGCATGACCGCCAAGCTCCGCATGATCCTGTTCTCGCGCCCCAAGACGTACGAGTTTCTCCAGATTGCACTCAATCCGGAACTCCCGCGCCACACGCGCGCGCTCGCGACGTCGTTTGTGGTCATTGGCAACGCGGCGGCCAACACCGTGGCGTGTCGCGACGGCGAACACACGGCGTGCTTCGCTTTCATCGACGCGATCTTTAGCGCCATGCAGAAAGAAGCCCAGGCCGCAGCGTTGGCAGCATCAAAACCAACAATTACAACAACAACGAATCCAACGTTCGAATCCAACGGCATGAAATCCCCAACGATGGCGCCGGCCACGACGGGCGGCGACGAAGCGGCCGTGGCGGAACTCGTCGAACTGATCCAAGTCGAGATCAAGGCCATTGAGTCGTCAGGCGCCAAGTCCCATCAGCGCAGCGTCGTGGAACAGGCAGCGAAGATAAAAGCGGCGGCCGACAACGGCGACGTAGACGACGAAGAAGACCGCCGCAGTATTCCGGACCTCGACAACGAGCCGCGGACGCCAACGTCGGCGCGTCCGTCGGTGTTGGAGACCGACAAAGACTCGTCGCCCAACGGCTCGTTTGTGGCCAACGAACCCATTGACATGAACAGCGTCATGCCGGTTGTTGGACTCTACAGCGAAGACACGGCCAACTTTTCGTCCCAGCTCTTGCGATACTTTGCGATTAAGGGCCGCCGTGGCGCGTGCATTCTCCACTACTTGGCCGAACGCCCACCGCTCGTCGAGTTGTTGATTGCCAACATTGGCCACGACGACACGCGCACGCTCTTGTTGCACTTGGTGTACTCGGATCACTCGGACGCTGCGATCGAATCGTTGTTCCAGATGCGCCTGATTGACCAACTCATCCAACTGTTGGTGTCGTTTGGGCCGCCGCGGAACACATTTGAGCGCGACCGTGTGGAGAACACCTTTTTATTACTTCGCGAAATCATCCACGCGCCGTATCTTACGGGCCGCGGCGTTGCGATCTCGGCCAAGACGATTCCGCTCGACAAGGTCACGGGCCAAGACGAGTACATTTCGATCTGCGGCGCGTCGCGCGAAATGGCCAACTCGTCGCTGCGCAAGTACACGTCCCGCAAAGTCCGACGCGTCGTCCACTTGTTTATGCAGCAGCACCAAGTCCGCATTGAGCAGCTCTTTGTCCAGATGATCCAAGAGCTCACGTTCTGGAGCTCTCCCGTCGCGCGGACCCGCGAGCGGCTCAATAGCTTGACCAACCAAGAGAGCCTCGAAGCGCTGTCACTGACCGGCATGGGCCACCCGCGTCCTGTGTGCACGGCGACGCTCACGCACCTCTTTGAACTCACGGAGACGGTCGACTTTTCTGAAGAGCATACGAAGAAGGCGGGGCCGAACGCCGCGGCCGCGACGACTGTCGGCATCGACTGCCTCAACTTTATGTGCTCGACGCATCTCGTGCGCACGGGCGAGTTGCTGATGAAGAAGAAGCTCCGGAACGAGCTCCAGCAGTGCCACGTCGCAGTCAACTGCATGATGGGCATGCGCATCACGTCGATCCGCGAGGACCAGTCCAAGCTGACGCCGACGGCGCTCGACGCGAGCTACATCCACAACAAGGGCAACCAGGTCCACATTACGCTCGACGAAATCGAGCGCGTCAAGAGCAGCGACTGGCACAAGCACGGTTTTGTCGTGATCGTCAAGAAGCGTGTGCACGTGGACAGTGAGATCGGGTTTGGCGGCGACCAAGTGACGCTCGTGGAAGAGTACTTTGCGGCTGTGAACGAGCAAGAGAAAGAGAGCTGGATCCAGCTCTTGCAGCAAGTGATTGACGGCGACCTCACGGCGCTCGAGATCTTCTGCTCGGACGACTGGCGCAGCAACGTGCGCGAGTACCGCCGCCTGCGCGAGTGCCTCATTACGTCGATGGAGCGCAAGGGCCACGAGCTCATGGTCTTTCTCAAGCAAGTCATTGTGCTCGACGAGCGCCGCGCGAGTGGGTACCACCTCTGGACTATTGTCAAGTTTCTCAACGCCGTGCTCTCGAACGAGTCGAAACGCCTCGACCAAATGTTTGTTTCGTCGCAGCTCTTGCGCGTGCTCATGGTGTGCTACGAAAAGTACCCGAGCATGAACTTGCTGCTTGGCGAAATCACCAAGATGATGATTTTCGTGTTTGGCGATTTCAAGAACAAGCGGTCGCGGCGGTGTCCAATCGTGGGCAAACTCTTGAACTCGGACGAATCGGAAGCCAAGCTCTTGCCGCTACTCACGAAGGCGTTCGTTGGCACAGACGGTGGCAAGACGTCCGAGTTTTACGGCACGGACACGCTATCGGAGCTCAAGCTGCTCATGGAATCGATGATGCTGTGCTACAAGAGCCCCAAGTCGCGGAGCCAACAGCGCGTGCAAGCGACGCTGCGCGAGGACCCCAAGTGGCAAACGCTCATCCAAGCAGTCGAGGCCGAGTGTGCGAAGAACCCGTCCAAGCGCATCACGTCTGTGCCCGTGCCGCCGCCCACGAGCACCGACGAGTCGACGCCACTAACGCCTGTCGACTCGATCATTGCGGCCGCACCGACGCAGCCCGCGTTCCAAGAGCACATTATCAACCAGATCACGCGGCCGTGCTACTTTAGCGCTCACGGCTTTGGCTCGTCGTTCCTCGAAGGTGATGGCTGTGCGTTTGGGTACATGTTCAAGGAGCGCCAAGGCGGGACCAAGTGGCAAAAAGTGCTGCTTGTGTACGAGTACGTGTCGTACAAGCTCTGGTACTTTTACCCAAGCGAAGTCGACGAGACGCACCACATCCAGTGGAAGTGGATCATTCCCGTGGGCGTGCGCACGCGCTACACGCACGGCCACGACGAGACCCACTCGTCGGTTGGGCACCACGGCCTCTACGTTACGGCGTACGACCACCACCACGAAGGCTCGCTCATGCACCACGACGGGCCGGCTGGGACGCGTGAACTGCACTTTAGTGTGACCAAGCTCGAGGACCGAGACCACTGGAAAGAGGTCTTGGGCAAGGCCGCGGGGCAGATTCAGCAGCTCGCGCGCGACTACCTCGCAATGAAAGCCAAGCTCAAGAAACCCGACAAGAAGACCATCACCAACTGCCAAGACGCGAGCTGCAATCAGCCGTTCAAGCTCCTCCGTCGCCCCCATGCGTGCAAGCGCTGTGGCAAGTGGTTTTGCAGCAAGTGCTCGATGCAGCGACTGTCGATCCCCGAGTTTGGGCTCATGCACGCCGTGCGGCACTGCCGCGCGTGCTTTGAAGCGGCCGGTGGCGTCGAAGGCACGAAAGAACCAACAAAACTCTTTGGCCCAGCGAACGACCCGAGTCTCAAGAACGGTCACATCCCCAACGACGAGAACCGCGTGAAGAACCCCAACGGCGTCCACGTCGAGACGAGCAGAGACCACGAGAAGCTGCACTTTAGCAACCACGAACTGTACGAACTGGCCCACGGCATGGTCTCCCCTCGGTCGATGCTCGCGATGCGCCGCCGCTTGACGCGCTTGGACTCGATCGACTCGCCCACGAGTGGGTACCAAGTCGATGAAATCGATGGCAGTGTCACGCTCGTGGCCGAGAAGCGCCGCAAGTTTTTCGGCGACGATTTTGGCGACGACCCGAACGAACTGTCACCGTACGGGTCGCCACCGCCAGCGTCCTATTTGCTCCCCCAGCAAGAGGATATGCGTGGATGAGCTCGAGGAGCGGAACGGAGAGCAAGTTTTGACGGAAGGAGGTCATGTATGTTACCCAAAACAGAAAGATACCGAGCACCCAAACCAAGACTATTGTAGAACTGGTGTCTGGTGTCGTGTCAAACGGAGTAAAGACCTGTTTGACTGGGGAGAACGGTTCTTGGTTCTTTGGTTCTCCATGTGTTCTTGCTCTCCGCTTCTAGAAATCACCAGAGCGGAAGGCATGGCAAGCTGACGACCCGTGACCAAATATCCCAACAAAATGGGCACGTTTATTCCGGCTGTGCACCGGAGAGCGATCTGGAAGCTTTCACCTGACGTGGGTTTCCTCGTCACCGTGGATTGTTCTCGAAGGGCAGTTTTCAACAGTTGATTTGAACAGTTTCGTCTCTCCACTTCGATACTATTCCTGTTTGTATTCCAACAGTTTCTGTTTGTGTTTAAAACATGCCTATGATTTAGGGGACAGGTGTTCTTTCGCTCGAAAAACATTCTGGACTTTCGCGAACTGGGTTTTTGGGTGGCATCTTTTGGTACACTGACGGACCGTGTCATCGGCTTGCGTCCTTTGCTCCCCCGTTTTGCTCTTGGCTCCTGCTCCGCCCTCGCCCACCCAGTTCGTTTGGTCCTGTTCCTTTCCCTCGTCCTTCGTTGGCTCGGCCTCACTCCCCAGACACACCTCCAAGACTACGATGTTCGGCGGCGGATTTGACAGCTTCTTTGGCGGCGGCTTTGATGGCGGCCACAGCCACATGCCGTCCAAGCCCGTGGACAACAACAAGTACTACGAAGTGCTCGGCGTCCCGAAGACCGCCACGGCCGCGGAGATCAAGAAGGCCTATCGCAAGCTTGCGCTGAAGAATCACCCCGATAAGGGCGGTGATCCGGAGCTGGTGCGTTCGATCCCCTCTGTCGGAATGGCGGAGAACATTCTGCTAACGCATTTTCTGTTTTGTTGGGAGAACAGTTCAAGACCATTACTGTCGCATACGAAGTGCTATCGGACCAAGAGAAGCGCGATCTCTACGACCAGGTAAAGTGTGCTCTTGTGATGAATGGAATCAGTCGCAGACGAGGAGCTCACGTGGCAATGGCAACTTTAGTACGGTGAGGAAGGCCTCCAGAACGGTGGCGGCGGTGGCGATGCGAGCGACCTCTTCAGCCAGATCTTCCGTGGCGGAGGAGCGCGTCGCCGCACGGGCCCGCAGAAGGGCGAGGACCTCACGCACCCGCTCAAGGTGTCGCTCGAGGACTTGTACAACGGCAAGACGGTCAAGCTCGCCGTGAACCGCGACGTGCTCTGCGGTCGCTGTGAAGGCCGTGGTGGTGCCGATGGCGCCGAGAAGATTTGTGACACGTGCCAGGGCCGTGGTATGCGCGTGCAGATGCGCCAGATCTCGCCGACGATGATGCAGCAGATGCAGTCGGTGTGCCCGGACTGCCGTGGCCAGGGTAAGACGATCCGCGAGGCCGACCGTTGCAAGGGCTGCAAGGGCAAGAAGGTCACGAAGGAGCGCAAGGTGCTCGAAGTGCACATTGAGAAGGGTATGCGCCATGGCCAGCGTATCACGTTCTCGGGCGAAGCCGACCAGGCGCCGGGCACGATCCCTGGCGACATTATCTTCGTCGTTCAGGAGAAGGAGCACCCTGTCTTCCAGCGCAAGGGTGGCAACCTCATTATGGAGAAGAAGATTAGCTTGGTCGAGGCGCTCTGTGGATTTGAGATGATTGTCGAGCACCTCGATGGTCGTCACTTGCACGTCAAGACGCGCCCGGGTGAGATTATCAAGCCGAACCAGTTCAAGGCAGTCCACGGCGAGGGCATGCCGACGCACGGCAACCCGTTTGTCAAGGGCCAGCTCGTGATCCTCTTCAAGGTGCAGTTTCCCGAGAGCGGTGGGCTCACGGACAAGCAACTTGCGACGCTCAAGTCGGCGCTGCCACCGCCGTCGCCGGTGCAGATTGTGGCGGACTCGGAAGAGTGCTTCCTCTCGGAGTTTGATGCCGAGGCGGCGCAGCACGACCAGTCGAACCGCGAGGCGTACGACTCGGACGAAGAACGTGGCGGCCAGCGCGTCCAGTGCCAGCAGCAGTAAGCCTCAGCGTGCGCAATAGACTAGTAGCGGTTGGCTCGTGGGCCGACTGCTGTTGGCGCGAGCGTGGCGAGGACGCGGTCGCGGCTAGTTTTTTGGTTTGTTGCTGTTTGATAATTATCGCTTTCTTGATGCTTGCGCACGCACCCAGCCCCTCATCCTCCATCTCTTCCTTCGCGCATACTCAACTTCATGAATAGATTTTTCCTCTTGCAGATTCTGTGTTCTTGTTGGTTCATGCTTTCGTTGGCGTTTCCATTCTGCCAACGTCTCCTTGACTCTGTTCTCCCAACAGTTACACAACGCGTAGATGTTCTGTATGCCGAAAGGACCCTGTTGCCAACACACTCGACACGATCAAACCAACAACAACAAAAGAGCGTGTGTTGGAAAAAGCGAATCCATAGTCTTCCCATTTCCAAATCACTGCAAGACTAGATGCGACACCAGTTGCTCGCCGTAGAGAAACCGATTTCGTGAAAGGCTGGAAGTGCCTCCACGCGTTTACTCGTCGACGGTGTCGTTCTGGAGGCCCTTGAACGAGGCGACCTGGACGTGCTGGACGAGCGTGTAGAGCTTCTCCTTGGCATCCTCATCCTCGTTACGCTTGCGCGAGAGACGCACGCGCACGCGGAACGGCACGTTGCGCACACCCTGCGACCAGAGGAACTTGTTGAGCTTCGAGTCGATGCGGACGTCGGCCGTCTTCATCGCCTTCTGCGCGAACTTGCGGATCTCGCTCACAGCGCGCGACGCCTTCTTCTTGAAGGTGCTGTACAGAACAAAAATCCAAAGTCAAGGAAGTCTCCAAGGTGGGAGCTACGGTTTAACACGGTGGAATCGAAAACGAGAACGAGGCAACCGACACCCGACCAAACCAACAGAACACACCACCATGGCAATTTCGCCCACGCATCACATCACTGTCCATGACAAGCCAATGGGCCTCAGCGCAGACGGCGAAAAGTAGACCGACCGCAGCGAGCGTTCACCGACTGCCATGAACAGAGAAGGAATCGCGTGGTTCTCGACGGCGGAACTGTTCTGGAAATGTGTTGGTCTGTTGGTTGGTTGGTTGTTGGTCCCTCGTCTCCTTTTCGGCCGAGGACATGCAGGAAGAAATCGTTGGAAAAAAAGGATACCGTCCGTGGAGGCGCTTGTGGAGGTTGACCGTGTAGTCGCGGGCGACGACATCCGGCGAGCGCTTGGTGTTACGAGTCTTGGTTTCCTTGACCATGGTGGATCTGTCGATTGCTTCGGCGAGTGACCGGCGCTTTTCCCAACACTCCAACAAACCCGCAAGCCCAACGGCGCGGCGTCCACCAGTCAAAGCGAAGGTTGCCAAAGTTGGCCGCTTGGTACACTGTACCAATTGGTACATTGGCGTGGACCACCTCTCATACCCAACCCTACACCACATGCAGATTGATTTATGCATAGGAAGGTGGGCAGCAGCAAATACCCGCAAGAAACCGGTATCTTTGCTCATTAAAGTGCGATTCCGCGTAAATTACTCCAAAATTACATGTATAGTACTTTAGCGGAGTTCTAGCTTCACTTTTGTTCTCTGAGGGAGATGGGCGCTCAAACACCACATGGCTACGCGTTCGCCGTATGTACACTTTTGGGGAGGCAAATGGCTCCCTCTACATTCCCTTTTCTTTTGTTTGTGTGTGTGTTTTGTAGAGGCCCTGTTTCTTTCGCACCTCTCGAGCGGGAAGAGCTTGAGAAAAATTTGTTCTCTGTACTTTTCTCTGGTGACCATCGCGCACGACGTGTGGGTACTGTACGATATTGCGATCCAATATGTCGGCTGGGCGAGTGTGTGCAACGCCAACAGCAGCCCCACCACTTGTACTCTCTTGCGGGAGAGAGAACGCAAACACAGTCGCTCCAACCAGATTCGTTTGGTCGAGCGAGTCGCTCATTATCGAAGTCCCCAGCGAGAGCGCAAACCCCTCCCCACACCTCCACCAAGAACTCGCACAGTCATGGGCTGCCGCCAATCCAAGGTCGAAGAGCAAGTCGAAGCCCCAGTGTCCACCGCCCCGGCCCCGGACGCCGCTGCCCCGGCTGAAGCACCGGCCGTTGAAGTTGCGCCGGCATCGACGACAGAGGAAGCCAAACCTGAGGCGGAGGTGCCTGCAGTGGAGGCGGAAGCCGCTGTAGAGGCCCCTCCTGCGAGCTCGACTGTCTCCGAGATCCCCTCGACCGAGGCGGTGGCGAGTGAGACGACTCCAGAGGTCGCGGAGGCTGCGCCCGCTCCGGAGCCTGTCACCGAGGAAGCACTGGCGGCGGCGGCCGAGCCTGAAGGCGAGACGGTTCCGGCCGCCGAAGAAGCTGCGGCTGAACCGTCCGTGTCATTTGCGGCTGCTGGCGTGGCGGTCGAGCAGAACGTTGTGTACTACCAGTTCACGCTCACCGACAAGGAAGACCCGGCCAAGGAATCGACGATCCGCAAGCGCTTCAACGACTTCAAGGCGCTCCACGCCGAAGTCGCCAAGCTCATGGCCAACGAGTCGAACGTGCCAGTGAGCCAGGGCGCCAAGTTTGCGACGTACCCCGCGCTCCCGGCCTTGCCGAAGGCCGGCGTGAGCACGGTCCTCCTCGGTCGCAAGAACAAGAACCTCACGGCCGAGCGGGAGGAGCAGTTTGGCAAGATCCTCAATGCCATTGCGCGCCACCCCGTCGCCTTTGAGAGCGACGCCGTCAAGAGCTTCTTGGTCTAAGCACGCAGAAAGGGCGACAAAGGTATGTATTGAAGATGACACAGATTCGAGAGCAAGGGGAGAACAAGTCTTGTAAAAGTGTTCTCCTCACCCATGTTTCTCGGAACCTCAAGCAGTCATCGAGTGTGTTGGAGAAGTGGTGTACTGTAGAGTAGAGCTAATGAGCTCGAGAAATACATCCAAATCCTAATAGAAACGAATGCAGACTGGTGTGATCCAAGCGTCATCTAGGTCATCGCCCAGTGGAAGATTTGTTCTCCTCCCAGACGCCGTGTCACTGGCGGTGACAGTGACGCGGATGTGTTTTGTTGCCTGGGTGATGTCCACACCGCCAACACTTCGTTTCTCCACGCTCCTGCACTTCAAGCAAATCGGTGGCGATCAAATGTATCCATGTCTATCTTTAGCCAATGAAACGCGATGATTTCAGACAGTTGGGCGACCAGGAAGTCAATTCAACTGACTGGCGTGACCTTTTCCCGACGAAAGGAAACCGGACTCTCTTCGCGCAGCTGGGCAAATCCTTCGTCCGAAGGATGTTGACGATGCGGGAGGAATGGCTTCGGCTCGAGAAGAATGGCTCCGTATCCGACCAGAGGAGAACAATCTCCGCCATACACTGAACCTACACATGGCCTGTCTACACCCCGCGGATCATTTCATGTGGGCGCGCGCGAACCCTAATCGGACCTTGAAGCCGCCGAGC
This sequence comes from Pythium inflatum, assembly GCA_023336345.1. NCBI lineage: Eukaryota > Oomycota > Peronosporomycetes > Pythiales > Pythiaceae > Pythium > Pythium inflatum. The sequence goes on along the minus strand of JAADWR010000008.1, from coordinate 30,701 downwards.
ACCACCACCTGGCACTCGGCAACCTTGCCTTGCAGTCATGAAAAAGAGTGAGAGCGACAGGGGAGGAGAGGAGAACATGAGGAGCCGAGAGGAGAACAAATTGCCCACCAGCAGGAGGTCCCTCCGCTCTTCTCTCCCGTTTTTGGATCCCGCGTCATCGTCAGTCAGCGATTTCCCCGCCTAAACAAGGAAACCTCGTTCATCAACATGGGCTGCACGCAATCCAAGGCCGTGCCCGTCAACACAGCGGCCCAGACGTCCGCTCCTCCTCCCCCCGCCGCCGCGGTCCCCTCCGCTGCCACCGCCGCCGCTCCGCCCGCGGTAGTGGAGGCACCGTCCGACAGCGACGCCAAGCCCACGCCGTCGGCCGAAGCGTCCACGGCGTCCGCGGTTGTCTCGGAGGCCGAGAGCGACGTCGTCCCAGGCTTTGTGGAAAACCCCGCGGTGACCAAGAGCTACGTGAACGACGCCGACGTCGCGTCGACCAAGTTGCCGGCGTCGTTCTCGTTCTCGTTCATTGAAGTGGCCGGTGGTGACCCGGCGTCGCAGACCAGCACGCAGAGCGCGGCGAACGCGGCGATCGAAGCGATTGCCGAAGACACGGCGGCCGAGCAAAAGGAAGCCGAAGAACAAGACGAAGAAAAGGCCGCGGCGCCTGTGGAATCTGCGCCTGTGTCCGCTGCACCCGTCACTGAAGAAGCGCCAGTGGCGCCAGTCGAAGCTGTTGAAGAAAGCGCGCCTGTGAGTGAAGCGCCCGTGGCCGAAGCTGCCGCTGCTGAAGAAGCCGCGCCGGTCAGTGACGCCCCAGTGCAACAAGCGGCGCCTGTCTCGGAGACGACGGCTGCCGTTGAAGCGGTTGTGACCGAGACTGTCACAGCGGTCGTTGAAGAGCCCGCGGTCGTTGAGTCTGCCGTTGTTGCTGATGAGCCAGTTGTGGCTGCAGTCGTGGAAGAGCCTGTTGTGGCCGAGGCGGCCGTTGTTGCCGAGGAGACTACCGAAGCGGAGGCACCTGCCGTTGTTGCTGAAGAACCCGCAGCTGTGGCACCGGTTGCCGAGGAACCTGTCGTCTCCGCTGAAGCACCGATTGCCGAGGAGCCCGCCGCTAAAGTTGAGGAAGCGCCAGTGAGCGTCGCGTCAGTCGTCGACGAGGCGCCTGCCGTCGAAGAGCCTGTGTCGACTGAGGAAGTTGTCGAAGCTCCGAATTCTGAAGCTCTTGTTTCGGAACCTGTCGCTGAAGCGGTGGCACCTCCTGAGGCGGAAGCGCCGGTTGTCGAAGAGCCTGCGGTTGTCGAAGAGGCTGCAGTCACCGATGTTGTCGCTACCCCGGCTGTGGAGGAAGCTGCTGTCGTTGAAGACGCTGCTCTAGCGACTGAGCAGAAGGAGGAAGTTGCGCCAGTCGTGGAAGAAAGTGCCCCTGTTGAGGATGCGGCGCTTGTGACGGATGCCCCAGCGCCGGTTGCTGCTGAAGAACCACAGGAGGAAGTGACGGTGGAAGCACCAGTCGACGATGCCGTCGTTGCAAACGAAGCTGAGAAGGAAGTGGTCGAGGCCGTTGTCTCCAAGGCTGTGGACGCTGTGATTGCCCCTGCAGAAGAAACTGCGACGGAGAACAACCAGGAAGAGTTGGCACCAGTGGCAGAAGCTCCCGTCTCGGAGCAAAAGGAAGTCGTGTCGGAACACGAAACCAACCCTGCGGAAGAGAGCGAAGCCTCCAAGGACGAAGATACCAAGACGGCCGAACCCGAGGTTGAGGCTCCGGTGGCATACCGGATCCAGGGAACGACGACGAACGCGGACGGCGTGATCAAGTATCTTATTGAAAAGACCGACGGCAAGTCGGACAAGAAGCCCGCGCTTTTGGAGCGACGTTACTCGGAGTTTAGCGATCTGTACAAGAAGCTCCAAACCTCCAAGCTCCCGCAAGCGTCGGAGCTCCCGCCACTCCCGCGTGCGGGTTTGGGCAGCTTCATGCGCGGCCGCTCGAGCCGCAAGCTTCTGGACGAGCGCCAGGAGAAGTTTGACGCGATCCTCCAGTTCATCTCGACCCACCCTGCGATGGCCGAGAGCGACATTTTCAAGTCGTTCCTCGCTTAGTACAACGTGAGCGTCTGCTCGATCACGTACCGTCCGTTTCTACTCGTTCTCGCCATAGAAGAGTTTATTGAGTCCGCGCCAGTGCTAGTCCATCGCTGGAGGCGGTCTCGCACGTAAGAATTCTCTCGATAAGTCAATTCCACCTTTTGCCATTGCGTTGAGATCATCTCAAGTGTAGCTATCCAATAGATGGGTACACTAGGACGTAACCCATTGTTTGGCACATGGATACACCTTGATGTCAGTGGGAGAGACGACCATGTCGCTGTGGTTTGGAAGAGGCTCCATGTGCGGGAGAGAGCGATCGCTTTGTAATGGATGAGCGACATCATGTGGTTGTGGGGATCACTATCACGAGCCAAATGACACGCGAGTCCTGCGACATGGAACGACGAATTCTTATGTCGGGGGATTAAAGTGTGTGTCTGGTCCTGTGTTGGCGGCAAGAGAGTTTCTCCATCCACCACGTGGTTGTGCCCATGGCGACTTAGTGCGTCTCTCCCGCAGTCTCCTCACGCGCCGCAGTTTTCTGCTGTTGGGGCATCGCATTCCCCAACTTTTTCTCTCCCCAGCAAGAGCTTCTCCGCCCCAACACACGCCACCATGGGATGCATGCAGTCGACCAACGCGAACGAGCAGGCCTCCACCGCGCCAGCCTCGACCAATGCGCCGGCACCAGCCAGCAACAGCGCTGCGGTCGCAGAGCCAGAGTCTGAAGCCGCCCCAAAATCGGTCGCTGACGCCAAGTTCAAGATCAACGGCGTCTCGATCACGGACGTTGGCGTTGTGTTCTACGTCGTGGAAGCCACGGACGGCTCGGTCTCGGCCAAGCGTCGGTACAACGACTTCAAGGCGCTCTACGCTGCGCTCGGCCATGCCCAGGGGCTCCCATCGCTCCCCCAGGGCGGCATCCACTCGGCGTTCCGCGGCAAGCACAGCCAGGAACTGCTCCAGGAGCGCGAGCTCCAGTTCACGGCGATCCTCAACGCCATTGCGGCGCAACCAGCGCTCGCCGAGTCGGCCGCGTTCCAGAAGTTCTTGAGCGAGTGAGGTGGCTAGAGTACGCTCTGTAGACAATGCCGTAGAATAGATGCGCCGTTTAGACCCCCAATTGTTTGCGCGTGGTCGAGTGTCCGTTTCACCCAGCAGCGGTGCGTGGTCGAACAACGGGTTTGACGCATGTCACTCAGGATCCAGCATTCGGTTTATCTGTCTCATGTCGCAGGCCATGTTCATTGTCGCAAAGAAGATGATTGGGTAAAATGTGTTAAACGACGATTTGATTGACCGAAAAGACGGTAAGTCACAGTGCTCAGGTTGGGACACTGGAGCGAGTGGGCAGCAACGCAGCGACAGCCACTGGACGTGGGCTGAAAATAATGGTTACGGCCAGTCCCAGGGCCACAAACTCACTTACCGTCTGTGATCAAAACGCCTCATTTGTCCAGAGTCCAGAATTGAGAGATCTTCGGATGAAACGGCGGGAGAGTGGAAAATATGTTCGGACTCGAGGTGATTGATTACGCTCGAAATCGGGGGATTGATTTCTCTGTGGACTGAAATGGATGTATAGACAACTCTATAAATGGATTATGCTGCATATGAATCTATGGACTAAATGATAATTAGAGTGCTGCATACTCTGAAACCGAGTGCACTGCATAAAACGATTACGTATGTGATTTCATGACAGCGAGGATTTGTGTTGGGTCGGCGTTTGCGTTTCCGACGTTGAAGTAATCATCCCACGCTTCGTGCGACATTCCCGCCACCTCCAGACTGTTCATGACCATCACTCCCGTTTCCTTTCCTCGCGAGTCGCGAGTCGCGACACCGTCCTCACAGACAGACACACATCGTCCATTCCCTCGATCACCACAATAATCATGGGCGACCGCCGACGCGCCCGCAGCACGGACGCGTACGTCTCGCGCAACGCCCTCGGCACGCCGCCGACTCCGGAACTCCGGACGCCGCGCGACGACACATCTCTGGACGATCTGGACGGTCTCGTCGACGACTATGTCGGCCTCACGGCCGGCGACGATGGCCGCTACTCGTCGTTCTCCTCTCCTGTCAATACGACGGCTGCGAACGCGATTGTGGACGCGGCGCTCGCGTCGACGGCCGAAGAACCGCCGTTCGTGACGACCAACACGTCGATGGCGTCGACGCTCTCGGCCTCGATGATGTCGACGAATTCGGCGCCACGAAGCGAGCAATTGTCGCGCAATTTCGAGCGCAACCAGACCGTTGAAGTGCTCCCGCGGTCGCAGAACGGCGACCAACCGACGTTCCAGAAACCACGACCGAATTCCCAATTGTACCGGACATTTACGTCGTCGGCGCCGCTGAATGCGCGCTTGCGGCAGCGCCTGTTGGACGAAGAAGCGGCTGAAGAGTCGGGCGTTGAGCCGTCCGAGACGGTCATGACGCGACCAGCCGTGCGTGAAGCCGATGAAGGTACGCCCCGTAGTATGCTCCGCGTCCCGAGCCTTGGAAGCGGACTCGTACGGACGCCGAGCTGGCGTGTTTTCTATCGCAACTTGCCGCGTGCGCTGCGTTTTCGCCAGAACACGCGGTCGACGACGCGGTACATTGATCCATCGAACGCTGCATCGCTGCGCGCGCGTGTGCGAGCCCAGCGGGAACAAGCGCAACGTGAACAGCACTCGGACGACGAAGCGTCGTTCATTGGGTTCACGACGCCTGTGGCGCGTCCGCCACTTGCGCGGCAGCGCAGCAATTTTGAAGACGCTGGCAAGTACGTCGACCCGAGCGTCACGAGCACGCCGGCGACCAAGACGCCACATGTCGACTTTGATCGCGTTTTGAGCGTGCATGACGACCCGAGCCAAGGCGGCGCGAACCTCCGCGGTCGCACGAGTAGCATCTTTTCTGTGGAATCCCATGCCGTCGGTGGGAAACCCATGCACAAGGTTGTCAAGATTAACCCCCAAGCCCACCAGCACTATAGTATGCTCGGACCGACGGTGGAACAACCCGAGAACGACGAGCCCAACTTCCCGTCCAACGAAGTCAAGACATCACAGTACTCGTGGTGGAGTTTTGTGCCCGTGTTTCTCTACCTGACGTTCCAGAAGACGGCAAACCTGTACTTTTTGCTCATTGGTATCTTCCAAATGATCCCGGACATTTCCCCGACTGAAGGCGTTCCGCTGCAGTTTATCCCGCTCGGTATTGTGACCGTGATTGACGCTGTGTTTGCTGGATACGAGGATTACAAGCGTCACATTGCAGATGATCGAGCCAACTCGGCCCTCGCGCGGGTGTTCAATCGTGAGCTTCGTGAATTCGAAGACGTTCAATGGCGCGACATCCAAGTCGGAGACTTTGTCAAGATTGCCAACCATGAAACCATCCCAGCCGATGTCTTGATTCTCGCGGTCATACCAGCTGAAGGCAGTCGCAGCGGCGGAAACACTGGCGTGTGCTACGTGGAAACGAAGAACCTTGATGGAGAAACGAACCTGAAGCTTCGCGAAGCCCCTCGTGCGACTCGTTTGATGTTTGAAGCCGAGGAAGATGCCGGCGAAATCCTCCAAGGTTATCTCGAAAGTGAGATGCCTAACGGAGACATTAACCGATACTCTGGCACATTGTTTATCGAGGAGAACGAATCAATCACAGGGCGACCCAGTCTCAAGGGGGTACGAGAAGCGGAAGCCAATATCGGTATTCCAGTCACGCTCAAGAACATGCTCCTGAGGGGAAGCAAGCTGCGCAACACGACGTACGCTTATGGACTGGTTGTGAACACTGGCGTGGACGCTAAGATCATGATGAGTTCTGGTGACGAATTTCCAGTGAAGGTTTCGTCTATCGATGAGATGACCAACAAGCAAGTGATCATCATTGTGATTATCCTCATCCTTATGTCGTTGGCGGGCGGTATTGGTGACAAGCAATGGGCCAATGGTCTCAAGCTCCCGTCCGACTTTGATTCCGGTGATTTTGACAGGAGCATTGTGAGCACATTTGTTTACTTCTTCACGACGTTGGCATCGATGGTCCCGATTACGCTGTACGTGTCTATCACCATGGTGAAAGCCCTCCAAGCCTACTTCATGGAGCGCGACCTCGACATGTATGACGCGGAGAACGACGTACCCATGACGGCCCGTAACATGCAGCTCAATGAACAGCTCGGCCAGATCTCGCACATCTTCTCGGACAAGACGGGAACTCTCACGTGCAATAGGATGGAGTTCCGCAAGTGCAGCATCATGGGGAAGAGCTACGGCAAAGGTACCACAGCTATCGGTCTTGCCGCACGAATGCGGAAAGATTTCAAAGGAACCATTGCGGATGATGCGAGCGACGATGGAGATGATGAATACATGAAGTGCCCGGCTCCGAATGTGAACTTCAAGGACAGGCGACTGTGGGAAGACATGGCAAGAGACGACTCACAGGGAGAGAAGATCCGCGATTTCTTCACACATCTGGCGCTCTGCCATGGTGTACTCATTGAACGCCTGGATGCGCTGGCCGATGACATGGAAATGCCTCCAATCGTTTACTCGGCGTCCTCACCGGATGAACAAGCGCTTGTGTCGGGTGCCAAGTACTTTGGGTTTGAGTTTGTGCATCGCGAGCCCGGCAGTGTATCGATCAAGACGCCTGAAGGAGTGATTGAGCAGTACGAGATTCTCGAAGTGTTTGAATTCGACTCAACCAGAAAGCGTATGACTGTGGTCGTTCAGAAGCGGAAGAGCGATGAAGAGCTCATGCGGATGACGGAACACGATGAAGAAGAGGTCCTGGTGCTGTGTAAAGGAGCTGACAGTGTCTTGTTCCCGCGACTCGCTGACTCAGAACTTAACAAGACCACGAGTGACACGACACTAACGCACATGGAAGCTTTTGCTCGTGACGGCTTGCGTACGCTTGTGATCTGCTCCAAGACTCTCAAACTCAGTGAGTGGGAGGAGTTTCATCTGCGCTACCGCAAAGCGTGTTCCGATCTCCATGAAGTCGAAGCTAAAACCAAGGGAGAAGTCAACGCGATTGATAGCCTCCAAGACGAGATGGAACATGAGCTGGATGTGTTGGGCGCCACTGCGATCGAGGATCGGCTCCAAGACGGTGTTCCAGAGACGATGGAACGACTTGCAAAGGCTGGAATTTGCATCTGGGTTTTGACAGGTGATATGGAAGAAACCGCGATCAACATTGGCTTTGCCTGTCGTCTCCTGAACAACGATATGCAGCGTCATGTCATCAACTCGGCGACCTATCACTCCAAGGGGTCCATTCTCCGGCGTCTCGATGAAGTATTCCACTGGATTAACGAAGGTCGGCGGCCGGCAGATATGAACGATGACGAATCGGACGTATCCACCGCTTCGTCCAATGCCGGTGAGCACGCCCTTGTGATTGATGGCGCTTGTCTCAACATGGTGCTGGAAGACCCGCTCTACAACCTCCACTTGCTCCGCGTCTCGCTGTTGTGCAAGGTTGTGATTGCGTGCCGTGTGTCCCCGCAGCAGAAGGCTCAGCTGGTCGAACTCGTCAAGCTTAACGTGCGCAACTCGCACACGCTGTCGATTGGCGACGGCGCGAACGACGTTCCTATGATTCAAAGTGCGCACATCGGCATCGGCATCAGCGGTCAAGAAGGAATGCAGGCTGTCAACAGCTCGGACTATGCGCTCGGCCAGTTCCAGTACTTGAGCACATTGCTCTTGACCCACGGACGATGGAACTATGATCGAACGGCGGGGCTCACGTTGTACACATTCTACAAGAACATTGTGTACTGCGTGTCGATGTTCTGGTACTGTATGACACCGTCGGCGTACTCGGGCACTATGATCTACTCGGCGTTGATCCAGCAAGGCTACAACCTGTTTTTCACGGCACTCCCGATCATGGCGTATGCTGTCCTTGACCGCGATCTGCCCAAGGAAGTTGTGCTCGAGTATCCAGCATTGTATCATCCTGCGACGCGCGAGCGAAAGATGTTCACGTATACTGTTTTTTGGCGGTGGGTTGGATTGGCCTTCATCGACTCGATCGGCGTCTACCTCTTCACACTTGCGGCGGCGTACAACGTCATGCGACTCGGTGTGTCGATCGAGTACACGGTCCTGGAGTCGATGGCGTGGACGATGCTCTGTGTTGTCGTGACCACGCGCTTCTGCCTCATGGTCAACTCGTGGGACGTGTTTGGCATTACCAGTGTCACGCTCTCGGTGATTGTGCTCTACTTGTTCCAGTATTTGATCGACTTGATTACGTGGACGGCCCCGGACTACGACACTGAGTCGTTCCCATGGATTTTCGGACGCTGCCAGTTTTGGCTCGGCCCGTTGCTGGCAGTGGTTGCTCTCTTCTCGAAAGAGTTTTTCTACGAAGGTTACCGCCGTCGCTTTATGCCCGACTACCTCGACTTGGTCAAAGAGAAGCTCTACCTGACGAAGGGAGTCGACGATGTGGAAGAAGCCAATGATATCAAGAACTACTCGCCACCGATGGTGTCGTACATGAGCCCGGAGCTCGTCAACATGCTCGACTACCGCCAGCGCCGGGAACAAGAACGTACGCCTGTGCGGTTCCACGCACCGGGTCGCACGCACCTGTACAGCGGCTTTGCGTTCGAGCAGCCGGCGTACATTGTGAACTGGATCTTGTCCTCAGGCGGTAACAGTGGCGGCATTTCCGACTCGGGTCCGTTGCGTCGCAAGAGCATGAACCCAGCTGTCCGCAACCACATTCTCAACTCGAACGACCCCGTGATCTTTGAGAATGAACGATACCAGCCGTTCTGTGGCTACGGCAGCACGTACCCAGGCTACTTGCTTCCGACGGATCGCAGTCGTTGGAGCGACCGCTCGGGCAGAGTGAGCGCCATGTCGATCCCACTCGCCGGCTTGGAGCTAAACATGAATGTCCCAGGGTGCGACGAAGAAGGGTGGGTGTACGAAGTCGACTTCAAGGCGTTTTCATCCACTCCACCAGACGACGATGGCGAACGCAGTACGCGCAGTGACGTGGCTGCGCCGCCGCGGTCACGGCCGTCGAGCAAGAAGGCCATCGGCCCCATGCGCGGTTTTGTGCGCCGCCGCGAATGGGTGCTCTCGGAGCGGTACCGAGAACTCGCTCATCAACACCACGTTGCGATGGAACGCGAACGTGAAGATAGCCAAGCGAGTCTGTAAGAAATCTGTAACTCGAAAGGGAACATAATAAATGGTGGACTAGACTGTCTGCGATCTGCGGTAGAGGAGAACGCGAGGAAAGGGAAGTTGCCGAGCTCACTGCCAAAATGACGTCCGTGATTTATACTCGGGCAGAACCTGGCGGAGCACGTTCTCTTCCGCCAGCTCAAAAATGCAGCGGAGCACGCCTGGTTCGACACTAGCATGGTCGCCCATCAGCTTGTGGACGACCATCAAAAACGCGCGTTTCGACGGCCCCGCCAACGGATCACTTGAAACGATGCTGCCATGATAGTCGCGCACGAGGTCGTCACGCACCGGCCCATACGCTTCCGACATTCCTTTGCGGCTCATCTCGACGATCGTGAGCGACGGGAACGCATCCACGACACGCCGGACGTGGAACACATCGCCATGGCGGAGATCGTTCTGCGCGAGCAAGAGACGCTGCAATGGAATATGCGGCGACGCCACGAGCACGTTGGCGATGTTCTGCATGGCTTCGCTCTCGATGCTGGTCGATGACACGTCGAGCGTTGTCAAGTTTGTGAGCGGACGGAACAGCGCGGTCCAGTCGATCCAGTGGTTCACGAGAAGCGTGGATTCGGCAATGTTCAAGCCTTGAAGCCGCGTACACGGCCGGAGCATGGCGTCCAACTGCGTATCGTGCCAGCACTTGTAATGCCGCATCGACAGGAACGTGAGGCGTGACCCAAGCGTTCTTCGAGCAACTGAAAGATGGGGCATCCGCACGTGTTGCGCGTGCGGCCGGTACCTTGGAACCGTTTCTTCGCGTCTCGATCGAGGATCAAGCGGTTAAAGCGACACTGGAACAGCGGGTTCTTGTCGATCGCCAGCGCGACAATATCCTGAACGGAGATCACGCCTGTCCTAGTGGTGGAACCGCCCTGAGCAATGCGGATCTCGTCATTGGCCGAAATGGAGGCCACCGTGAGGTCGCTGGCGCTGTCCACGACCTCGCGGGAGCCGTCGTCGACCGCCATGAGGACGTTGTCTTTGACGTTGCACGAAACCCTCGAGCCGTTCGCCAACGCTCGGCGCGCGCGTGGCATGTGGCGTGCCACGCGATCTTGGAGCGACTTGAAAAAGACGGATAGGTCCTTGTCGGAGAGCGCGGCGCCCGTGAGGTCGAGTTCACAGTCGGCTTCGATGGTGTTGGAGATCTGAAATGTGATGGCCTCCAGCGCCCTCATGAGCTCGTCAGGGAGTTTCGATCCAACGAGTGAGTTCTCGAGCGAGAGCGCCACGAGAGTGCGGGTGCCACCCCGCAAGGCCCCATAGAGCGCCTCTAGATGCGTGGCACAGAGATGGTTGCTCGCCACCGATAGCGCGACGCTCCGTGGTGCGCCGCCACAGTGTCTCGCGTCCACGGCCGCCACAAGCACGCTCTTGAAGGCCGAAATGTATTCCGGCGTTTGCGTCGCCTTGGCTTCCCGCAGCGGCCGCGACGGCATGATCCCATCGAGCTGCAGTGCGTCGATCGGTCGCGACTGCAGATACACACGCGCGAGCGCCTTGAGCGCGTCGACCGAGAGGCTCGTGTTGCGAAACTCGAGCGACGCGAGTGCCGCATCGACGAGACGTCCTTTCTTGCCGTTGCCTGTCGCCAGCGTGTTGCCGAGGAGTTCCATTTCCGCCGCCGTCCACGGCGTCTGCAGGAAATGAAGTGCCACGCGCACGCTCCGCGGTCTCAACGTGCGATCCGCGATGCATGCGCGGTCGTACGTGACCCACGCAGCGTTGAGGAATCGCTGGATGGGTGCGAGCAGCGTGGCGTTCATTTTGTGCTTGGCCCACACGAGCCTCATCCGGATCCTGCGCGCGAGTACGTGGCGCGCAAACACCGCGATCGCCGAGTCGTTTGGACGAAGCCGACAGCCGGCAACCATCTCGGACGTGAACACGCGCGTCCAGAACGCGAGGTGTCACGGCGGGTCGCGCCGCAAGCGCTCGGCCATGGCGCAGAGCGTCGCGACGGCGTCGAGCGTATTCGTCATGTGCGTGGCGTACGCGCGCGTGGTGTACGTCTTGATGGTCGAGACGCACACGAGGTGGACGACGAGCCACGACGCGTTCGCGTGGTGCGGGTCGTGGCGGTGCTGGCGGTCGATCGCGAGCGAGAGGCGCAAGCGGAGAGGCGCGACGAGACGCGCCCACGTCGCAGGATCCTCGCGGCGCGCGGCCATTTCGAGCGTAGTTCAGTTGTGGACGGTGGACGCCATTGCCATGTGCAGCCACGAATAAGATCCACACGGACGGCACTGGATCGAGGCGTCCAGAGTCATGTGTGTGGACCGTCCAGAGAACGTGGCGTGTACCTTGAATGTCGACGCATTTGGATGGCGTTTCGCGCCTTATCCAGGCGGACCATGGACTCTGGATGGTCCAGACTCTGGACAATCCAGATTGTTCCATTGACAGGCGACAGCCTGCTGTGCGAAAATCACCTCATCCCAATGGAGAGGTCGGAACGTTGGGAGAACATGCTTGTGACGTTCGTGCCAACTCGGCACAGAATCAGATACAAGTGATCTTTTGATTGGCATAAAATACTAACAGAGGGTTCTGATTGGTGGAATCGTTGGCTTCAGATCTCAGATTGAAGTGATGTACAGCCACGTTTGTGCGCGCTGAGTCCAGTGAACCTTCACCACTCCGTTGTGGGTTCGCGCCGCCCGCCACTCTGTGTTTCTCCTCCTCCATGAGGCTCGCTGCTCTCCTCTCGCTCGTTGCGGCCGCGGCGTCCTCGTCCGCCGCCGTAGCCGCGGAGGAGCTCCGCCCTCCTCCACGGGGTCTCGAGACCAACGCGTCCGCTCCCGCCTGTCCAACCAACGGTCGCCGCATCGTCCGTCTAGATCCATCGAGCGGCCGCCGGCGCGCGCACGTCGTCACGACCAACTGCACGGCGGTCGGCGCCTCTATCCCCGTCACATCAAACGGCAGCCTCACACTCCGGAACCTCGCGCTGGATGGCGTCCAGAGTTATCCAGACGCCGTGACGCTCGACTTTGCGTTCAATCGACTGGATTCGTTTCCCGCCGATGCGTCGATTACCGCGGCGCGGTCGCTGTACGAAGAACCGCTCGTTTGCCGTCCGTGTCGGTTCCTGCTGACGCCCATTTGGTGTATAGGATCCTCGCCAACAACCGTTTTCGGTCGCTCGCCGATATCCAGATGCCGCCGAATCTCGAGTCGCTGTAAGTCTATGAGCACGAGTTCTGGTTGCCTCAACGACTAACTACCGGATATCTGCAGTGACGTTCAATCGTGTGCGATCTCAAGCGGACCGAGTTCGTCCGGCGCGTACCCGCTGTCGCTCGTCAAACTGTACGTCTCTCTTATCCAATCTGATCCAGCATGCGTCCTCAACGCCTGTGTCTGTGGTCCGATAGACGCCTCAGCGGCAACCAACTCGCTCGTCTCGACGACTTTGTGTTTCCTCCGCGTCTCCGTGTTCTGTACGTTCTTCCCGTTGGAATCCAGAGATCCCAACTAACGGTGTCCTGAGTAGCGAAGTAAGTGACCAGCGGCTACAGTCGTTCCAAGGCGCGACATTCCCATCGACGCTCGAGACTCTGTACGTCGCTTTCTGTGTCGCTCTCTTCTTTACAGGCGGATACTGATCGTTCCGCCAGCGTCGCACCCAACACGAGCCTCACAGACCCCAACACGTCAGTGTATCTCCCGCTGTCGCTCGCGACCCTGTGCGTCTCAGCACTCACTGTCTCTTCTCGCTATGAAACTAACACTCGTCTGTAGAGACGTTTCGTGGAATCAGCTCACGACCACGCCCGACTGGTCGGCGTTTTCCTCGCTCGCCGACGTCAACTTGTCGTTCAACGCCATTCGCTCGATTGCCGGCGTGCGGTTCCCCCCGACGCTCAAGGGTCTCGATCTCCGTGGGAATCCGCTCGTTGAACTGGAGATCTCGCGTTCAGACGTCGCGCGCTTCCAGTCGTGGTCGTACTTCCTCTCGCCGCTCTCGCAGTCGACGTGTCGATCCCAAAACGCGTCCAGAGTCCGCGTCCGGAACGTTGAGCTCTGCGTCCTCGACGACGCCGAGTTCGACCGCCTCTACGGTTCACCATCCCTGGTCGTGGCGCCTGATGCGTCGTCGACGCCGGTGCCTGAGGAGAATGAAGCCACGCGATCTCTTCCGGACTCTTCACCGAGTCTCCCGCTCTCCCAACCAGCCGACAGTCGCCATCCGTTCACGTGGGCACTTGTCATCATCGCAGTGCTTGTGCTGGCCGTCGTCATCATCGGTGTCGTCAGCGCGTTTTCGTGGCGCCACCAACAGCGCCAGCGCTACGCGACCATGACGAGCGAGCGGCGACCGACGCTCGAAAGCGACGACGAGTTGTTGCGGGCTGTCGGTCTCTATGGTGAGCTCAAGGCAACGCGGCTCGACGCCGACGAGATCAAGATCCTCCATGTCCTCAGCAAGCGCGGACCGAGTATTGTGTACCTCGGGGGCATGCGGATCCACGAGGCCACGCCGCCTCCGCCCGTGGCAAACGAAAGGGGTAAGCTCTCGCTCGAAGACCTCGCGAGCAGTCGTGGCGTGCGCGACCGGCGCCTCGTGACGCTCAAGCGCATCGTCCCAGAGAAAGGCGCGAGTCGCAGTGCGACGCTGCGGCAGTTCATTCAAGAGATCCAGCTCCTCGCGACGCTCGAGCACCCTCGCATCATGTCGTTTCTCGGCGTCTGCTGGCACACGCTCGCCGACGTCACGATGGTCTTCGAGTATTTGCCACGTGGCGACTTGAAAACACTGCTCAAGATCGAGAGCGACCGCGTCGCAAGCGGACGGTTGCGACGGCTCAAGTGGACGCGACCGGCGGCGCTGTCTGCGTCCCGCATCGTCCCGTCCAAAGCGTCTATCGCTGTGGCGGTGGCCGACGCGCTCGTGTATCTCCACACACGCGACCCTCCAGTCTATCACCGCGCACTCCGCACCGAGCACGTGCTGTTTAGCGACAGATACGAAGCGAAACTCTGTGCGGTCGGCGACACGCTGGGCAACAACCGCTCGGCCACGGGGATCGCGCCTGAGATTCAGCGCGGCGAGCGGTGGACCGACAAGGCCGACGTGTTTGCGTTTGGGGTCTTGTTGGCCGAACTTGCGGGCGCAAAAGTGCCTTACGACGGCGGCGCGCGAGACGTCGACTGGCCTGTCGCGCTTGAGCGCCTCGCGCAGCGCTGCGTCCATGACGATCCCACGGCGCGGCCGTCAGCCCACGAGCTCCTCAATGCGCTTCAGAGGATCTGAGTCGCACACGTCGCAGATTGCTGAGTCGACCACGTCAGAAAGCCTAGATTACCATAGATAAGTACATTGCACTTTGCCGTTGAGGTTTTATAAGCGAGGTTATTTTGACCCTAGCGTCCTCTATTAAGGTGACGAGCCGTGTGAACCAGCTATACACACGAGAGAAGGCGTTGCACTGGCCTGCGCCAAACGACGGCCACGCGACGAAAGGATCGGACATGTCGAGCGCCATGGACGCCGAGAGCAAAGAGCTGCTGCGCGAGTGGCTCGTGCGCAGTTTAGAACCAGTGTACGTGCGTCTAACGCCGGTTTAGACCGGTCTAAATACGCGTCTAACGGCGTGGAAATGATGTTCGGCAGTTGTGATGCGGACCCAGAAGTCCTCAGCAAGTACGTGCTCGCGCTGATACAGAACGACCCGAAGAAAGACGGGCTGCAAGAGACGTGCATCGCCAAGCTCGACGAGTTCCTCGGCGACGGTACGCGTCTAACTGCTCCGCTCCTCTATGGTCCTCTGGGAGGAGATTGACGGTGGTTTTTGTTCCAGAGACCGAGCCGTTTGTTGGGCGATTATTCACTGCGCTCGAGACGGAAGCGTATCGCAAAGACACGAAGAACGGTTCTGGGCACGACGATAGTCATAGACGCAGCGGAGGAGAACATTCTCGACGAGCGGAGAACAATGCTGACGAGCGCGCGTCGTCCTCCCACCACCACCGCGATAGCCGCGAATCGTCGCGGAGACGAGGGCGTGGCTCCTCCGACGAAGAGGACGACGGAGAACAAGGTCGCTACGGCAAACAGCGCCGCCGAGAGGACGGCGGGGACCGCCACTACAGCAGTCCGCGGAGAGGAGGGGACCGCGACCGTGACGACCGACGGCATCGTGGCGATGGAGGATACGGCGGACGCGATGGCGGACGTGGCGGAGGACGCAATGGAGGACGCGATTGGGACCGCGAGCGCGGTGGCGGAGCGTACCCTCCGCCAGGCGACCGACGACGCAATTTCCCACCCGAGTGGGGGATGCCTCCTCCAGGCATGTGGCCGCCGCACCACGGCTACCCTCCTCCGCGCGGCGGAGCGTTCCCTGGTCCTCCGCATCCCCATGCCATGGGCGACTTTGACCCGAACACGTACAACCCCGAGAACCCGGGCATGATGCCCCACGCGATGGGGATGATGATGGGCGGTCGCGGTGGCTACTATCCGCCGTACGGAGGACGTGGCGGACGCGGCGGCCGAGGGGGTTACCACAGCGGACGCGGCGGACCGCCAGGCGGACCGTCCCCCAAAGCGGACGACGCGCCGGATGCCATGGCCAAGACGACGCTGCGCGTGAGCAATGTCGACCCCAAGTACGTCAACATGACCAAGCTCAGTCTCCACTTTTCCAAGTTTGGCAACGTCGTGAACGTCCAGATGCGGCCGCAGCACAAGTGCGCGTACGTGCAGTACGCGACCGAAGACGAAGCGAAAAAGGCGTTTCACTCGCCGATTCCCGTCTGTAATAACCGGTTTATCGAAGTCAAGTGGGCGCGGTACGACCCGAAAGACCCGCTAGGGGCCCCACCAAGCAGCACTGATGAGACAGCCGAGACCAAGGCCGATGGCGAAGCGGAGACCAAGACGGAAGGCAGTGCCGACGATGCGACGATGACCACGACGAACGGCCAGGCAGCGGCCGCGACGCCGACGAATGCCGACGCGGAGAAGAACATGACGCCGGAAGAGTTGCGCGCGGCAGCGCTCGAGAAAGGTCGTCGCGTCCTCGAAGAAAAGCGCGAGTTGTTGGAAAAGCAAAAACAGCTCATGAAGCAGAAAGAAGAGCTCCTCAAGCGCCAACTCGCCCAGCAAAAAGAGCTCTTGGAACGTATGAGCCAGAACCCGACTGCTTTTTCATCGGCCGACAAGCGCGAGCTGCTCAACAAGATTACGACATTGTCGGACGAGCTCAAGGCGCTCCAGCCGCAGCCGCAGAACAAACTCAGCGGCCTCAAAGCCGAGCTCAGCGCGCTCGAAGAAGCGGCTTCTTCATCCGCCACGAGTCCATTTGGCGGCGGGCGCGGGCGCGGACGCATGGGGGCGGCCGGTGGTCGTGGCTTTTTCGGTCGCGGCGCCGGCCGTGGTGGACGTGGCGCTGGTCGCGGGTTCTCCAACACCTTGGACAACCGCACGACGATCGTCAAAGTCGAGAACCTCCCCGAAGAAGCACGCGATCCGAGTGTGTTGGAACAACACTTTGGGACGTTTGGCGGCGTCGAGCGCGTGGTGATGGACGGCGAGCGAGGGTTTATCAAGTTTCAGGATCGCTACGCCGGGCAGAACGCACTCACGCGCGGCGGCGTCTTTGGCCAAGCGAGATTACAGCTCTCGTGGGTCGAAACGCAGGACGCGCCGGCGGAATTGGCGCCTCCAACGCCGGTTGCGAACACGAGCGACGAGGTTCCAGGAACAAGCGGCATGGCGGTCGAGTCGAGCGAGGTGCGTTGGACGCCGACTGATTGTGTTGGTCGTGGGGCTGATACGGTGGTCCTGTGTGTTGCTTGTAGGTCTCAGCGAACGCATGATGTATACCCGACGCCTGTATAGCGTAGCCGTAGTACGTAGGAGACACGTCTCATGTCGAACGAATGACGCAAACTGTCAACACGAAGAGTACACCACGACCCTGTGGGTGGATGAACACATCAAAACGCCTGGGCTTCTATTACTTATACCTGATTAAAACTCATACGCTTCGGCTGTGTGGGCCTTGAGCAGGGTCTTGAGCTCATAGTGCGCGACCATGGCGCTCGGGCGGTCGCTCGCATTGTAGCTCAGGCACCGCATGCCCAACTCACGAATGTCGTCGGGGCAGTCGGCGCCCATGTCGGGCTGGTGCTCGCCGCTCGTGACCTTGAGCACAATGAGCGCATTGGAAATGCCTTCGAACGGCTTGGCGCACGTCGCGAGCTCCGTGAGGATCACGCCAAACGAATAGATATCAGCCTTCTCGGTGTACCGCTCGCCACGCAGGACCTCGGGCGCGATCCACGCCATCGTGCCAATGCCCGCGGTCATCGTCGCGTCGACTTGCCACTCGCGACTCACACCAAAGTCGCTGAGCTTGGCCGTGTAGTTGTGGCTCAGCAACACGTTCTTGGCCTTGAGGTCGCGGTGGATAATCGGTGAGCTAAACGAGTGGAGGTACACGACCGCGTCGAGAATGTCGAGCGCGAGCGCCGACTTGCACGGCACGTCACCGCCCGTGAACCAGCCAAACTCGTTGGCGTGCGTGCGGCCATACTTCTTCAGGAGCGTGTCGAGGTCCCCGTTAGGCAAGTACTCCATAATCACGGCGATATCCGCGAGCGTGTTCCAGCTCACGCCCACAAACCGCACAATCTTCGGGTGGTTGAGCGTCGAGTTGAGTTTGATTTCGTCGAGAAACGCCTGGAGGCACCGGTCGTCGTTGGCCTTTTCCGGCAAGATCTTCTTCACGACAACGTCTTGGCTCTGGTACGACGCCAAGTACACGGCGCCAAAGCCACCGTGCGCGATCGCGCGCTGGAGCGTGATCTCGTGCGTCTGGATTCGGTACTTGAGGAGACTGGATTCGGGTCCACTCGATCCGCTGTGGAACGAGCTCATTTCGTGCTGCGAGCTCGAGTTGAACGAGTTGATGGTCGACGTGGCGTTCATGTACGTCTGGCCGAACGGCTGCTTGCTGCGGTTGCTGTTAAAGTCGGGGAGGTCGCCAAAGACCGACGGGTTCGCGAGCGTGTGCGAGTACTCGGGCGGAGGGAGTGACTGCTGCGTTGGGATCTTCGGGTCGCGCATCGCGCGCTTGCGACGCACGACAAACACGACGACGCCAATGACGACGAGCGCGGCGAGGACGATGATCACGGGCAAGACCCACGTGGAGCTGCTCGTGGACGTTTTGCTCAACGAGGCCGATGAGCCCGACGACTCGCCGTACTGCGCCGCAAAGATCTCGTCGGAAATGACACAAATGACGACGCCCTTGACAATGACGCTCTGGGCCACAGGGTTCGCGCAGCTCGTTTGCGTGATCGTCGCGTTGAACGCCGAGAGCTTTTGGATGGTCGTGAGGTCAGACCTGCGGATCTCAAACTCGGCGATCGGAAACGTCCCAAAGTCGAGCGTGTCGAGCACGAGCGGGAACGCGACGCCCGCGACCTTGGCGATCGAGTTGTCGGAAAAGTCGAGCTTCGTGATGGACGTCGAGAACGTGATCTTGAAGAGCTGCGTGAGCTGGTTGCTGTTGGCCGTGACGCTCTTGGTTTCTTTCGGGTACGTCTTGGGAATCTCCGTGAGTTTGTTTTTCGAAATGTCAAAGTAGACGAGACTCGTCGGGAGCTTGACGTCCGAGAGCGTCGTGAGACTGCAGTTCATGAGCGAGAGCGCGGTGACCGTGTCGGGGAACTGGACGTTCTCGAGGTTCCCGAGCACGAGGTCGTGGACGTAGAGGACCGTGAGGGCGTTGGAGGTCTTTAGTCCCGCGAGCGACGTGAAGCGGTTGCCGCCGAGGTACAATTTCGTGACGGACGGCGGGAGTTGGAAGCCATCGAACGACGACAAGGCGTTCCAGCTCAGATCCCTAACAACAGATAGACCTCTTTAGGTGAGACCGTCGTTTAGACCAGGGAGGGAGAATAAGAGAGACGTACAGCGAAATGACCGATGGCGGGACCGAAATGTCCTGGAACGACGCGATCGAGTTGGTCGTGAGGGTTCTACCGACGCGGAGGTTAGTCTCAGGCGTCTAACTGCTGCTTTTAGACCAGAACGTACAACTGTGTGAGCGACGAGAGCGTTGTCTTGGGCTGAAACTTGGTCAGTTGGTTGTACGACACGACCCTAAAACACCCACAGCGTTAGACGCCAGTTCAAGCTCACGATAGTTGGCTCCACTACGTACAGCGTCTGGAGCGACGACGGGAGCGTGATGGTCGACAGATCATCCAGTGATGTGTTGGTGAGGGTCCTATACACGCACGAGATCAGCGTCAAAACAGGATAGACCAAAGAGGACCTAAACAGAACGTACAGCAACGTGAGCGACGAGAGCGCGCCGAGCGCTTTGGTTGCTGGGAGGGCGTTGTTTGTGAGATCCAATTCGAGGAGCGACGACGGAAATGTGATCTTCTCGAGTGACGTGAGACGGTTGCTCTTGAGCACCCTATATCCAAATAAGATCCAATGAGTTCGAAATAAGACCCGAGGTCTAACCATCATTTAGACGCACAGTCGCTTGATGGTCGCTGTGGCCGAGAGATCCGGGAGATACGACACGGCGTTCTGCGTGAGGTCGAGTGTGTCAATGGCCGGGACGCTGTCGACGCGCTGGATGCCGTAGCCGCCAGCCGAGAGCGTGAGGTTCGTCTTGGGGTTAGTCGTGACAGCGAGCGTCGTGGTCGTGCAGTCGGCGGAAGTGACAGTGGCGCCACCGTCCGTGGACGCAGCGAGCCGCACGGGGTCGCCCGGAGAGCACACTGGGCGTGTAATGGCGGTGGACGACGCGTTGGAGCGCTGCGCGGTTGAGAAGGGCGCGCAGCAGAGCGCCAGCGTCGTTAGCGACGCTAGTACCCGCATGATTGTGTCGTGTTCGAGCCAAAAAAGACTGGATTGAAGAGCCAAGATCGCAGCGCACGCGACGGAAACGGCCCGTGAAGCGAGCGGACAGGGGGCGACGGCGAGAGGTCGCGCGGAAGACGGAGAAGGCGAGCGCCGCCGAGGGTGGTGGGTGTGTGGAAGGCCGGATGTCGCGGTTCGAGACAATCGCTAGCCAAGACATCTTGCCAGCCGGGGAGATGGAACCTGTCACTATATCAGAGATGTCAGAGAAACGAGGGTAGTCAGACGGGAACGTGTATACTGGAGTAGAGGTTGCGGTGACTGTAAACATACCACGGCTGTACTCACCTAAGAACATCTATATTCGATTTTGAAGGTACTGCCGATAATGTCAGACGTGCCCATTTGAGATAGGGTCAGGGTTCTGGCTTGTGGGCTCGCAGGAGGATAGGTTTAATTGGTTGAAAACAACTTTTGAGCACGTTGATTGGCTCAGATAGAATCACCATCGCGCGTTTGATCCGTACATCTGGCGTCATGTTCACAACAGCCAACAACGCCAGCTGACTTGATAATTTACGAACTTAACCCTAACCGTTGGTTACATATCAGGTACTGATTTTGGAATTCACCCCGAAAATCCGATCTTGGTCATCCGCTGGATGATCCAGAGGTTGGTGTCTAATAAGTACAGGCATCACAGCAACGAATCCATGGACGCTCGGTCTTCTTCTTCTTCGTCATCGTCGTCTTCATCGTCGTCGAAGTCTCTCTCGTCTTCAGCTTGTCCTTCGATGATCGTCTCTGGACGTGTATCCAGTATTTGATCCTCTGGATTCTCTGGATCCTCTTGCGGATCATCCTGTGGTTCGTCCAGAGGTTCTTCGTCCGGAACCTTCTCAGCCACAGCAACATTCACATTTGCAGCCTTGCTCTTCCCCCGCGACCGCTGGACCTTGGTGCCCTTGACCTGAAAGTCGGCGCCAAACGCTGCGACCGGTTTCCCCACAAACTCGCCCTTGTGGATCCGGCACCACCGTCCCGTCGACGGCTCTGGATCACTGGAACTTCCGCCATTCACCTTCTTGCGCGCTTCGTACTCGCGGTGGTCCACAATGACCTGGACGATCCCCCGCAGTCCCGTTTCGACGTACCGCTGGGCCGTCGGAGTGCTATAGTCGCAGGCCGGAGAGCTGTTGACTTCAATGAGCCACGGCCGCAAGGTCTCATCGATCATAAAGTCGTAGCCATAGAGCTCGCAGGCGTTCTTGCGGTGCTGCACTTGGTCCTGGGCGCACGTGAGCGACTGCACGACGATCTCTTTCATGCGGTCGTGGAGCTCCCGCTCAAACGTCGCATTGTCGACGCCCCGCGTGCGCTCGAGATGCTCCTTGAACTCGTCCGAGTGGAGCATGTTGCCTTCGACGTGGATCGAGCCGTCGGCCGTCGCGTACGCGTCGTTGAACTTGTCCGAGTACTTTTGGATCGAGTTGTTGGTGAGGTGGACGTATTGGTCACTCAAGTCTTCCATCGAGTACGGTTCGCTCGAGAAGCGCAAGTAAAAGTCGTCGTACATCCACACGGTGAGCGGGTCCCAGCTCGTGACGAGGACCCACTGGCGAATGTCAAACTTGCGGTCGCAAATGAGCAGCGGATTCTCAATGTACTTTTGCGCGACCCACTGACACTCCTTGTGGTTCTCCACGTCTGCGTACGCCAAGAGCGCCGTGAGGTCGTCAAAGACGCGGATCCCACGGCCGCGCGAGAGCCCTGCGGGCTTCACGATCCACACATTGCGACACGGCGAGCCATTGAGCGTAAACTGCGGACACGCTTCCTTCAGCGCTTCTGTCAGCCGCACGAGTTCGTCGCAGGACGCAGCGCTCAACACGCTGACGCGCGCGAGGCGGTCGCTGAGCGTAGCTTTATCACGGTTGAACGCGTCGATCCGGAGTTTCTCGAGCTGTCGCTGCTGCTTCTTTTCGTGGGCCGAGACGACCGTGTCGACAACCGGAACGGGCGTTTGTTCGAGCGCGGGGTCACGCTCGGCGTCAACGACGACCTTCTTCTTGTACGCGAGCGACGCGCGGAACTTCCCAGGCGCATCAACTTGGTGCTTGGTCAGTACTTCCCACTCGAGGTCGCTCACGAGGTCCTCAGCACCACCGTCCAAAGTGTCGTCCACGCTTTCATCGAGCGCCTCGGGCGACGCGTTTTGCTGCCGTTTCGCGCGGAGCTTCTTGCGGCCAATCGACAGGAGCACCGCGACAAAGGCTTCATTGAGTCGCACGCTAGATTTCTTGGCGTTGTTGATCCCTTGGACCACGCGCTTGAGAACACCTTCGGCAAACGTGTAGCGGAAATCCATAATGAACGCGTCCATGTCGCACGGCTCATTAAGGTCATAGGCACGTGGAAAGACCGCATCGACGTCGACGCTCTGGTGCCACGGGAGGTTCCGGAGCGTGTGGAGCAAACCGACTTTGGTCGTGATCGCCGTGTTGGCGAAAAAGTGGTTGACAAACTGCTCTTCCTTGAGCTTGGTCGTCTTGAGGTCGTCGCTCTTGAGCGACCACTTGAGATCAAAGAACGGCGACCCGCGCTCCTCGTTGCAAAACCAACCACGCGCTTCGAGCGACTCGCGGATCACGGGGTACCACCCCGTGACGCTAAAGACCTTTTGGTCGCTCCGCACGCCGTGGCGCTTTTTCCACGACGCAAAGTCGCGCGCTTCCGGAATCACTTGAGCGTCCTTGTCTTTCAATTTGCTCAAGCGCGCGACCATGGCATTGACATTCACGACGACTTTTTTCTCTTCTTCCGGCTCGTTCTCGGCCGCCGCTTGCTCTTCCAACTGTCGCTGCTGCTGTAGTTTGGCGGCCGCTTCTTGGAGCCGCTGCTGGGCTTCGAGTTGCACGCGTTTCCGCCGCTTCTCTTGTGCGAGTTTCGCGTCTTCGTCTTCCTTTTGCTTGAGCCGACGCTGCTCCGCGAGCTTGGCGAGGTACTCTTGCTGTTTCTTGTGGATCGCGTCGTTCTTTTCTTTCTTGGGCTTGTCGCTGGGCGAGCCATCGTCCTCCAGTGTTGGTGCCGCCTCGGCAGCGTCATCTCGACTGTCAGTAGGACAACTCTCACGCGCCACGGTCGTGGCGACATGGTGTTTCTTCTTGTGGTGCTTCTTGGGCTTGTCTGGAGGCGGTTGGTTATCCACCTCCATTTCCTCTGGCGTGCCCTTGACTGGTGACACTACGGCTTGTTCGTCATCCTGCTGGACTTTCACCTCTGGCTCGTCGTCGTCGTCCACGTGACTCGCGTGGATCGCGTCGAGCACGGCCTTCTTGAGCTTGTGCTGTCGCCGCCGCTCGCGGGCCTTTTCGTGCTCTTCTTCCTCTTGCTTTTCGCGCTGTTTCGTTTGGAGCGTTTCCAGCAGCGCTTGCTGTTTCGTGAGCAGGCGCTTGCGCTGGCGCTTGGCTTCTTTCTCGCGCTCGCGCTTGTCGTCGTCCTCAACTGTACTAGTGTCGTGACACTCGGGCTGCTCGTCCGTGGCAGTCGTCGCTTCCGGCTCGGGCTTTTGTCGTGCCAGTGCTGCTTCCGTGAGGATCTTGTCCGTGAGCTGCTTTTGTAGTTTACGCCGTCGCGCGTCCTGCTTGCTCTGTGCTTCCTTCTCCTTGCGCTTTTGGTCCTCGAGGTCACGGATAAAGTCGCGGTGCTTGTCGACCGCACTGCCACGCGGGCCGCCCGTGCGGCTCGAAGTGTCAAGCTCGGTTTCTTGGTTGCCACGGCTCACAGGAGCTTCGACTGCCTTGGCCACAGGCTTGACTAGGGTCGGGAGCTTGAGAGGCGAGGGACTGCCACTGTCACTGCCTGCCACGGTTTTGTTGGAGAGGAAGGCTGTGCGTTGGGATGGTGGCTTGAGCTTGCTCTTGGTGGCCATTGGGGGCATGGGCGTTGGCACGAGTACATGGCTCGTGGCAATCGGCGGGAGGGTGCCGCTGGCGTCATCACTGTCCTTGTCACGTGCGCTGCCCATGACCGTGCGCTCGTGACGCTCGTCGTGCCACACCGCGTGCATGTGATGGATGGCAAGTGCGTGACACTGACACTGACATGGGCGCGACGAGTATTCTGGGGCATGTGGCGTAACCCCTTGGCTATATCCGGCATCGACCAACAACTTCGAAGCCCCGAAGTGCGGTTAGACGCGATGCCAATGAGGACCTAAAGTTATCCGTCTACAGCAGCTTTTCAGCGGAAGGATAGACTCCACAGACACGTGAATCTTGCAAGACATTGGTCGGATTCTTGTGGTGCATCCAAATTGGACAGCCGATGCTGAGACGGCAGGCATCTTGCCGTCGTCACTTGATCATGGATCCAAAATGACGCCGTTTCCGTCAGCACTCCGACAAAAATCCTGCTTTATTCACCAAATCTGGGATCTTCCCTGCGCTGATTGGCTGATTTAAGACCGATCTTTCTGGCCACTTCCGTCCAACTGTTGCCCCCAGAAACAGGCGAACTGCAGAAATGGTTTGTGCAATCCCACCAAATCGCGCCAAAATGAGGTCCTAAACGGCGAGTCCGGTGGTGGATACCGTACCTGATTTTAGCAACCAATAGTCATTATATGAACTCATGTTGCATACAAAAAAGCTATAATCGATTTCGAGATGTTCGTATTCCGGGTATGGTCTATTCGGTTAGTCGTCCAAGGAAGGTCGCTATCGCCGAGGAGCGGAAAGTTCTTGTGTCGGTATCGAAGGACCATCACTCCTGCGCTCCTCTCTGCTCTTCGAGTTGGGCGGTGTGGAGAGTGTGATGCGTGCGTGCCACCAACACCAACGAGCGTTCCCAACAAATCCACTTCGATTTTTTCGGGCGGCCCCACACTCCACCAACAAAAGATCCCCACCTCCCACCGCTTCCAACATGTGTGGCATCGTCGCGATTTACCGGTCGCTCTTGAAGGAGGCCGAACTCCGCCAGGCAGCGCTCGCCGCCGGCAAATGGTATGTACTTCTGTCCTCTCCTTCTCTCTGGATTTGCCTCTGACTGGATTCTCCTGTCCAGCATCCAGCACCGTGGTCCGGACTGGAACGGCATCCGCGTCTTCCCGGACAAGGGCATTGCCATCGAGCACGAGCGCCTTGCGATTATCGACCCCGAGTCGGGCGCGCAGCCGCTCGTGTCGAACGACGCGGCGCAGCGCGTGACGCTCGCGGTCAACGGCGAGATCTACAACTACAAGGAGCTCGCGGCGCAGCTCCAGACGCCGTACGCGTTCAAGACCAAGTCGGATTGCGAAGTCATCATCCCGCTCTACCTCGAGCACGGCCTCGACTTTGTGCACAAGCTCCGCGGCATGTTTTCGTTTGTGTTGTACGACTCGGAGAAGGATGTGCTCATCGCTGCGCGCGACCACATGGGCATTACGCCGCTCTACTATGGCTACGGCGCCGACGGCAGTGTCTGGTTTGCGTCGGAGATGAAGGCGCTCGAGCACGGCTGCGTGCGATTTGAGGTCTTTCCGCCTGGTGAGCTCTTTAGCTCGGAGACCGAGTCATTCTCGCGGTGGTACAACCCCGAGTGGTTTTCGCCCGAGCACCGTGTGGGCACGACGCCGTTGGATCTTCAAAAGCTCCGTGAGGCGTTTGAAGCCAGTGTCAAGCGCCGCATGATGTCGGATGTGCCGTGGGGTGTGCTCCTCTCAGGCGGTCTCGACTCGTCGCTCGTGGCGTCGATTGCCGTCCGCGAGAAGCAAAAGCTCGTCGCGAGCGGCGGCGAGTGGATCAACCGCATTCACTCGTTCACGATTGGTCTCGAGAACTCGCCGGATCTTAAGGCCGCAAAGGAAGTTGCGGACTTCCTCGGCACGATCCACCACTCGTACACGTACACGATCCAAGAAGGCATGGACGCGGTCTCGGAAGTCATCAAGCACCTCGAGACGTACGACGTCACGACGGTGCGTGCGTCGACGCCCATGTTCCTCATGTCGCGCAAGATCAAGGCCATGGGCATCAAGATGGTGCTCTCGGGCGAAGGCGCCGACGAAGTCTTTGGCGGCTACCTCTACTTCCACAAGGCCCCGAATGCCGAAGCGTTCCACCGCGAGACGGTCGACAAGCTCCGCGGTCTCCACCAGTACGATTGCTTGCGCGCGAACAAGTCGACGAGCGCATGGGGCATTGAAGCCCGTGTGCCGTTCCTCGACGCCGACTTTCTCGAAGTTGCGATGAACATTGACACGCGCGAAAAGATGATCGATGCGAAGAACGGCAAGATGGAAAAGTACATTATCCGCAAGGCGTTTGACGACCAAGAGAAGCCGTATCTCCCCAAGAACATTTTGTGGCGCCAGAAGGAGCAGTTTTCCGACGGCGTCGGCTACGGCTGGATCGACTCGCTCAAGGACTGGGCCGAGCGCGAAGTCACGGAGCGCCAGATGAAGCACGCGGCGCGGCTCTTCCCGTACAACACGCCGCAGACCAAGGAGGCGTACCTCTACCGCAGCATCTTCACCAAGCACTTTGAGAAGGAAGTCGCGGCGCAGACGGTGCCTGGCGGCCCGAGCATTGCGTGCTCGACGGCGGCGGCGATCGAGTGGGATGCGGCGTTCAAGAACATGGCCGATCCCTCGGGCCGCGCCGTTGCGGGCGTGCACGTTGAAGCGTACGACGCCAAGTAGATACACACGGTAGGAGCCGAAGAAATCGGTAAGAAATGAATGCTTTGTTGGAAAAACTACGACACGCAGGCATGGCAGACTCGCGTCGTCTATTCGTGTGACAGTGTGGCACTCACCCATGGCATCCGAATTCACCGAGACTGATGCGCCATGACGAGCTAATGAGATGGCATCGAGTCGGTGCCACAGACTCAATGACACCAGTGTTTAGACCCTGTCCAACATTGAGCATGATCATTGCCACTCTGGATGAGTTGACCAGTTTTGGAAACAAAGTACTGATTTACCACCCAAACGATGCATAAAAGATCCGTTTGTGCCTCCGTAAAAGGTCGACTCGGTCGAGTCGGTTCTGCCAGAACTTCTGGTGTTGATGGTCGACTTGACGATGGCAGCCAGTTGCCAGTGGCAGTGGCTCAGTGCCACGCACATTCAGTTCAAGGTCAAATCTCGCGCGCCGTCACCGTATGGACGGATGCACTTGGCGTCTAATTTGATGCGCGACAGAGGCACGGGCTGCCCTCCTGGCGGTCCTCTCCGCTCGGCCACATCCTGATCTCCCCACTTTCAGATTGGAGCTCGTCGCCAACGTCTAAATCTTATCCTCGCTGTCATGGCTCGCTTCGCTGTCTACGCTTCGGCTGCTGTCGTCGCGCTCTCGGGCGTCGCTCAGGCCCACAACTACGTCCTCAAGCCGCAATCCGAGTTCAAGGCCGGCTCGCCCGGCAATGGCAACTGGGTCGAGGAGTTCAAGCCGCCGTTCAGCGGCGACGTGACCAATGGCAAGAGCTTCATGGCGCTCGCCAAGCAGAACGGCTTCTCGACCGTGCGCTCGTTCATTGAGAACCGCGGTCCGGACTGTGGCAACACGAACCCGAACGCCAAGGCCAAGGCCATTCCGGCCGATGGCAAGGTCCAGCTCTACCGCTCGATGGACCACCCGGGTCCGTGCGAACTCTGGATCGACAGCAAGATGGTGTACCACAACGACGACTGCAAGGAGGCGTGGGGCGGCGCGACGCCCAACATTCCGGTCGACTTTTCGGCCTGCTCGGGCTCGTGCCTCCTGCGTTTCTACTGGCTCGGGCTTCAGGACAAGGGCCAGCGCATGCAGTCGTACAAGAACTGCATTCCGCTCTCGGGCAGCGGTGGCGGTGGCCGCGGTGGCAACAGTGGTGCCACTAACAGTGACACGAATGGCGGCGCTGCTGGTGGTAACGCTGGAGCGAACGGTGGCGCTGCTGGTGGCGCTGCTGGTGGCAACGCCGGTACCAACGGTGGCGCTAGTGGCAACAAGGGTGGCAACGGCGGCGCGGCCAACGGTGGCAACGCCGGCGGCAACACGAACGGCCGTGGCAACGGCAATGCGAACGCCGGCGCTACCGGCAACAACAACAACCGCAACACGAACCGCAACGGCGGCGCGCGCTCGTTCGAGGAAGAGCCCGTGAACGAGTCGTTCACGTTCAGCGACCTCAACGTCACGTCGGACAACTACTACTAAGTAATACTGTACTACGAGACGGGCGGTCGGAGCCACGTCGGAGAGCATGGATAGATCTTACGTGTGGCCACAGAGTGGAGTAAATATCGTGTCGTTTTGAAGCCGCACAAAACCTGCCGCTTTCTTTCTGACTCACACGCACTATCGTCATACTGAGAACCTGCAATAATCCATATATCGATGCACATTTAATTATGTTTAGGTACATTTGACATCATAGAAGAACTCCATGAATTGATTTTTCGGACTTAACTGATCGCACGAGTCCATTTTTGGACAAGCGGCCTTTTGGTGTCTGTGTATCAAAGCTGATGGCCACTCGCGGTCATGGTCTGCGCCTCATCCGCACACACGGCCACAGTCGTCCCGGCCACATTGTCCACAGGATCCGCAGCCCGAAACGTCCTCTATGAAGACGACGCCATCGGCGCCCTCGGGTCCATCGACACGTCGCGCACGCTCCTCTCTCAACTCTGCGGCCGCCTCCGTGACGACGCATTCAACGCCCGCGTCATCCACACAACGCGGGCGCTAAACGCGCTTGCCCACGCCGTCGCATTGGTCTATCTCGCGACCGTACTCTCGGTGTTTGTCGTCAGCGACTCCACCGCACGCACGATCCTCAGCTCGATGTGCTGTGCCTCCGGCGCGTTTCTCCTCGTCTACGTCTCGGCGTCGCTGTCGTGGGACATGCTCGTGCGCCTCGTGCCGACGTTCGAGTTTTGGTTCCTCTTTGCCATCAACGCGTTTAACGGCGCGATGTGGACGCTCATCTTTGACGACGACCGGCGCATTGTGCTGCTTGTCACCGGCGCGCTCTACGTCACGTTGCTTGGCGCCGACGCCAACGTCCACACGCGGCCGCTGGTGACACGCATTCTCGTCATTGGGTCGCCGGCGGTGCCTGTGGTTCTCGCGATGATAGCGTTCCAAGTCGCGCCAGACGTCAAGAACCCATCGCTCCATGTCTGGGGCGTCGCCCTCGACACCGTGGACTTCGAGGTCACGGGGAGTCTCATCATTGGCTTCTTTACGGCCCAGCGCGTGAACCGGACACAGCATCTCGTGTTTTCACGAAAGTCCGTGGCACGGGTCGAGTGTGACATGTTCCTGCCGCTCTGTCACCTCGTGCCACAGCCACAGCGCCACAAGTCCCGACTGCTGTCACGCGCTGTGGCCCGATCCCTCGGTCCACGGAGCAGTCGGCAGCCGCTGCAGCTTGTGGATGACCGCGCGGCCCATGGCATTGACGTGACCAAACGCCTGATACCATGGTTCCCGGCCTCATTTCCGCCCTACGTCCTCAATGCCTGTGGCACAATCGGCCTCGTGAGCTGGGCGGCCACGCCCTTGTTGCGTCCGATCGACGTGACGACTTCGCCCAGTCTCGACCCACTGCTGGCGCTACAGCTCGTCTCATGCGCCGCGTCCTTGGTGTTTGTCTTGTGCTACGTGAGTCAGTACCAACCAGCGCTCACACGGCGCATCACGCTCGAGATCGACGCGTGGTTCGTGTCGCTCCATACGACCCTCGTGGCACTCGCCGCCAGCGACGCTTTCCATTGGGACGTCCGCTGTGTGTTGGTGACAGCGACGGGGTGGCTCTGGGGCCACTGGATCCTCTACCTCGACGCTGTCACACCCACGGCACGGCGCCGGCTCGTGTATTCTCGGCGCCTCACTCTTCTTATTGCTGTCGTGCTCTTTGCGCACCCCATCGGCCTCGGAGCCTGGGTCTACTTGTCCTCAGTACGGTCGACGCTACAAAACCGCGTGTTGCTGGACGTGAGCTTTGGACGCCATCAGCGACTCCGTATCGATGTGCTTGGGTTTCTCGCCAGCAAGTTGTTTACGCTCTGGGTCTGGACGGGTCGCTTCCTCTGGCGCGAGCTCCTGCGGCCTGCGGACGCCTACAAACTGATCAAGCGCCACGCGCAGTACAAAGTCCCCGTGTGGACATAACCGTCTCTACCTGCATCTAAGCGTCACAGAATCATCTCATATTAACGCATAGACGATCATACGCCCTACTTGATCGGCGCGTAGTGCTCGTGCTTGGCTTCGCAAAAGAGCTTGGCGGCCACTGGCAGCACCATGTGCTTGCCCGTGACGACGCGGCCATGCTCCATCTTGAACACCGTCAACGTCATGCCGCACGAGTCGAGCAGCGTGTGCGGCATCCACCGCCCGAGCACGACCATGTAAAAGTCCTTGATGCGCACAATGTACGGTCCAATGAACGTAAAGCCCGCGGCGTGGACGATACTCAACGGCGTCGCGTTGTCGTCTCGTGCGTAGTTGCCAAACTCGTGACGCGCGTCGCGGCCAACGCAAAACTGCTCAAACGACGTGAGCTCT